>CABEEJ010003101.1:0-41327 GCA_901482245.1 Timema douglasi | reverse complement strand
CCCCTCTCTCCCAACCGTTTATATCCCCAGACATATGTACAAATGTGGTATATTTCAACACACTCCTCATAAATATGTAGCTGGCAATATATTTATCCGCATTATCATATGGGTTCTTTGCTACTTAACCATCATCTACTGATCTCTTTTAAATTAAATTCATTAACTCAAAGTTAGTATTTTCTGACATCAGGAATAATACCTTTACAGTGTATCAAAACCGTACCAGTAAAATGATTTTATTTCTTCTAGATATAAGTGATGAAGGAATCTGAATAGGTTGTCCAATGGACTGTATGTTGCTAGAGTCTATTAAAGTAGATTTTTAAACATTTAAGATACTTTGAGTATAACTTGTTTAGCAAAGATTTGTAAATGGCTGACAAGCTTAAACAAAATATAATTTTTTTCAAATTTCCTATGTAGAATTGACTAATAAAAAGTAAATGTTGTTCGTAGGCAAAAATTTTTACTTAGCTAGCTGGGTGGGGGTAGGGTTATACTAAGCAATATTTTAAAATTCTAGCCAGGCGGTTATTAAAATCAGCAAAGGGAGAACAATAATATATTATTAAAATACAAACAGGCTCATTTATTCATTTTTAGACATATTTTTCTGTGTAAGTTGTACTTGTAAATGTTTAAATGGAACAATTTTTTAACCACATGAAACACTTCATATTTTGAAAACTTTTTAGTCATGACTTGGGGATTCAGATTGAACTCAAGACACCCAAGAGCTATTTTTATTATCTACAGTCTTATAGATAAAATTTTCTAGCAAATGTCAATATGTCATATCATTTGAAAAATTATCATGGTAACTTATATTATGAGCCAGTATATAAATTTTAATTATAAAAGTCTTAATACTGTATACACTTTTGTAAACTGAACATAGTATTTTATTTTGTCCTGTTTCACTCCTGTACAATACAAGATCATGATCATTTCACACCTAGCCATCATATAAAAATCTAAGTTGTGTTTATAACTACGAACTACTAATTGTTAAGAGTCTAGACATCTGAACAATTTATCCCTTCCAAATAGTGAATACCAAGAATATGGTTCATTTATTAAATTTTTGTTTGCAAAAATTAATTTATATGATTATATAATGTATATTTAACCTCCATTGAAGTAACTATTTTAAGTTTTTGTTTAATTTCTTAATCTGGTTTCAACTTGTTTATGTCTGGGTACCTGATAAATGTGTAAAATGAGTATTTTGTTGCAGTTGCTTCCTAAACACTGTGCCATTTTGATATCTCAAGTAGTTAACAGGAAAAAGAAAGATAAAAACAAAAAAATTGCCCCAGAAATTGCTAAACCTGGTGTGGAAAGCTATCGCAAAACTAGAGAAGATCTTACTACGTATGTATGATAACCTAAGTCTTGACACTTATTCTTAATATAATGATGCAACAATTTCAAACTTTTACACTACTAATAAGTAGCATATTTTAATTATTTTTTTAGTTGGGTATTTAAAGGAGTGTGGTTCCCTTCTACAATTTAAAAATATGCATTATTTTATATTTGATAACTTTTAAACTAGCTCATAAATATATATTTTAATTCAAGTTTTCAATTATTTATTTTTGCAGCTAGTATTTTTATGTTTACTCTAGTGTCACTGATCTGGCCATTAGTTAATATTTAATCTAATAGGACAGGATGAGGATGAAAAAACTTAAATAAATGTGCCAGCACTTTCATTAGAGGATATGGGAAATCAAACAAAAAAAGTCCACATAGTATACCAGGCTTAGATTTGAGTCTCATTTCCTCAAATTTAAGTTATTTATGCTAGTGCTGAGTTAATTGCTGACTTTAGAGCCTATAATACACGTTTATTATTTAAAATTTATAAAATCTATGTGATAAAACACAAAATTTATTTTATTGTCTTCACAGCTGTGAGAGTAATACAACTTAACTATTCCTATGAAATAGATTATATTTAAAGATTGCAGTACTTTAATACCTTATAACAGGCATCAAAAGTTAATAAAATCTAAGTTTTTATTTTGTCATCAAAATACTCACAATTCATACCTGTAGTCTGTAATTTTATGTAGTATTAACTTATAAAATACATATGTGGTAAAATATGTAATATGAAAATACATAACATTATTTTCTCATGTTTATAATACAAAGATAGATTATTTAAACAAATATTAGTAGGCTGCAAATTTCCGAAGGAAGTAATAGAAAAACATCTTTATAGATATACACACATACAATTACTTTTTTAATGAGTTGTATTGCATTATTAGTTTGTTTTACATCACTTAAATTGCCCATTAATTTAAGACTTAAAATAAATATAATTATATAACTGATTTTAGATAAAACACAAACACTAGAAATTTTCAACGAAACCTCCACTGTTGCTGGCTCTTTGGAAGCAATTGAACATCAGACCACTAAATATTTTTAATTCATTTTCCTAGAATTCCTTTTTTTTCACTTTTAGGTTAAATATTTTATCTCAAAAATAATAGCCGGTATTAATAATACACTTGCATGTATGGGCATGGTTGGTCTTTTTTGCTTTTCAAATTTATGACAGACTTCAAATTACATTTCCTTGATTGATTTTGGGTTCCATTTCCATAATTTGTTCTTTTTCTGGCTGCTTTATATCCGTTTCTTTTCTCTTTCCAAGAACAACGGGATAATGAGCTAATCAGATTCAAGAATTATTGTTTTTACAACTCGTCAACATGTTTTTATAAACTCACATGCCAGGTGAGAGACCTGCTGCTGAGGCCACTATCTAGAAACGCCACATTCTCTTAGCTTCACAGGGGGAGAAACGTCAAACACAAAGCCACATTACAGCATCTTTAATCCTCTATGACTTGGACATTCCTCATGGCCATCATTTCACTGTACACATTTCTTTATGAAAGTACAGGTTGCCTGGAAATTATTGACATATTATTTAAAAGTAATATCCCCAAGAAATACATAAAAATAATACCACAAAAAAAAAAACTTGCAAAATATGTAATTTTATGTAGTATCTTTGAAAATATGTATATTTCGTTATAATATTTAAAAATATATGAAATTAAAACTTAAAATAGAGTCTCAAACAACTTAATTTGCTGATAGGCTTCATTCATTACTTATCATTACAATGGTAATCTTAACATTATTTTTTGTTGAGAGCTTATTAAGAAAAAAGTTAATTTGAAAAAAAATGTAATTCCAGCTAATGCAAACTAGGATGCATAATTTAATTGGTATTAGAATTTCAAATATGGTGAATGCAAAAAATAATGATTGTGAATTCATTATCGGGTTAAATTCACCCATCAGAAAGTTTGGATGAAATGGCAGATTTTTAAGATAAAGGGTCAAAATAAAATTTTAGCAAAACTACTATGTTTTATTTAACAGCTCTGTCACAGAACTTGAACTTTCCACACATATAAATCAAGTCTTTTGGCGGTATTGTCTGTTTTGTTTTACATTCAAACATTTTAGTTTATGCGGATTCTAGTTACTTAATTTCCATGGTTACATGAGGCTAACAGAGCTATGACAGGGTCAGAACTATTATCATAACCCCTAATATATCCTTGCTTTGAAATAATTTTAATATTTTGAGTCTATTTACTAAAGTTACATAACTAGGAAATGTTTACATTCTCTGTATTTTTTAAGTCAGACAATTATATATTGTAAGATACACTTTACTTTTAAAAATGCTTTGCTTTGGTTCTTATCCAGAATTTTAAAATATCTTAACTACGAAAATTATTTTGCAACAATACAATATTTTATTGTTGGAATGATGGTATTCTTTTATAGCTTGTTACGAGTAGCGGTTGTTTAGCTAAGCTATCTTTAAGTGTACACATACGCAGCGCATATCTTTGATAGACAACAGACTGTCGAGCCATGCCCGCTATAAGTTCGGAACACACATCTGCGACTTCGTCACGTGTATTTCCATTGCATTAACTAATGTATGTTCTCTTGTGCTATCTTGTTTATTTACGGTTCACTTGTCCCGCAGATACCTTTCTCTAACATTATTGTAAATTAATTTAATGACTATGTGTCATCATTAATTAAAAAAACCTAGTAGAATAACATCAATACTGTGCTATAAAAACTACTTTCATTGTAGATATGACCTATAGAATATATAGATAGAGGCTCAAAGATGCACATTTTACTGTTTTTATTTGAAAATAGGTCAACTATCTGTCTTTTTTTTTCTTTTATTTATTTGAGGTATTTAATATGAACTTTCTGAATCTACTTATTATGTCAGCATATGACTTATAAACCAACTTAAATATATAAAAAACACACCAGCCAGTCCCTGGCTGTTATTTCATCACTGTTAAAGGGGGAACCCACATTTCCCCAATGATAAATTTTTCATCCATGCTGGGAATCGAACCCAATGACCTTAGCGAAGTAGGCAGACAAAGTTAAGGTGTCAAATCAAACAACTATTTGCCAACTGATAAACCACATCATTAGTAACATAAAAAAACAACTGAATGCCAAACCCTTCCTTCACCTCTTGACAAGATGTGTATTAATCACAACTTGTGAATGTGGGGAATGCCAGGCCTCCACCATGGTTCAAATTCCACGTTAAACTGTAGGTCCTCAATTTCATCTCACAATCACCCAACCATTACACATTAGAGTAAGTGCATATAACCCAACGGTTAGTGAGACGCAGTGCTAATAATAGTAAAAAATTAGCCTTTTTTACAACACAACCATAGTCAAATTTTGTTTTATTTATCAAAGCTTACTTAATATATCAAAGGCCAAATTAAAAAAAAAGAACCTGTCTCGGTGGCATAGTTAGCTGATGCGCTAGTTTGCTAGTTTTGTTTTGAGCTAGACTGTCGAGGACGGGGAGATTGAGGTTTGAATCTCGCTCGGGTGAACTGAGGATGGTTTTCCTAAATAGTTTTCCACTATCTCCACACAAATTCTGGTTAACTTCTTCTACATTTACTCTTCTCAATTCCTAATCCATTAGCTTAATTAGTACTTAAGTATATAACCCGAACAGGTAGTAAGATGCGGTGCTAAATAAAAAAATAAATTATAAATATGCACACCAATATAGCTTAAAAATGTAATTGAACAAGTGCCTTTTGTTTTTTTCTTTTGCCTTTATCATTCATTTATACCGAACATATTTTTCCTTATTTTTGAATTTTATGGTTTTCAACCTACACACATATATTTTAGAACTCTTTTAGTATGACATTCTAAACAACAGAAAATATAATCAGAATGGTTAATTACTTTTAACACATTATTTTATATGTTTTACTATAAACACATAAACGTTAATTTTATTCATAATAAAAAACAATCATAAACCCATGAGAAGAGTTTTTTTTGCTATAATTTATTTGTTTAGTTTTGTAATGTAATCACAATTTGTTATGTTTATTATATAATTTTATTTTGAAATAATCCCCTTTCTGTTAACAGAATGGATAAATTACACATGGCTTTGACAGAATTGTGTTTCGCAATTAACTTTTGTTCCACCATCAATGTGTGGGAGTACACATTTGCTCCTCGTGAATACTTAACACAACATTTAGAAAACCAGTTTGCACAAGCTTTAGGTGGAATGGTAATGTATACCAAGGACACTAGTGAAATAGCGAAACCATCAGAGCTGTTTGTGAGTGTGCGTGCCTACATGAATGTTCTACAAACTGTAGAAAATTATGGTATGTGTTTTTAATATTGAAAATTTCTTATAAGTTATATATGGTGGTGTTGGTCACTATTTTATATTTATAAAACACATACATACTTTGCCGTGCTTATTTAGGAATTCATTTAGATGATATGCTTATTTGGTTTAATTATCGAGTCTACAATATATGTAGTGGATTCCACCTAGAATAATTACCCTTTAAAATAGTATCCAAATGCTTTGTCTTAGCAGTAGAGGATTAGTTTTTCGCTTTAATGTCACTAAATAAAAGTAACGTAAAATACATTTGAGTTGAAAATAAATTTTCTCTTAAAACTGTACATAGACCTTTTGAACTCTTTTGAAATGCTCTTTTTGTTGAAAACTGTGATACTGTTGTTTTGGAAAAAATGTTCATAGTTTTAGAACAAACATTAGTGGGGATATTGTATAACATATTCATGGTTTTATTTATACATATTTAATGTTATATCTTGCTTCATTAGCCGAATGATCTAAGGCATCACTCTCGTATTAGACTGCCCTGATGATGACGGGTAGATCGCGGTTCAAATCTTGATTGGGTCTACTGAGGGTTTTTCCTAAATGGTTTCCCACTCTCCTTCCACAAAAATGCTGGTAGATCACCTCTTAAATGTTTCCTTCCTATTCTTAACCCATTAGAGTAATTAAATATGTGTATATCCTGAATAGGTAGTAATATGGGGCCGTAAAAATATAATTATTCTGATAAACCTCTAAAGCTTATATCAATTGATGTGAAAAAAAAAGAAAGTTAAAATTATGAAAATATTGTTAGAGATCTGCAACAACATTTTTTCTATAACTCAAATTGTTTTTTCCCCAAAAAGCACAATTATTTTCCAACATAGGTGTCAGACTTCTGTGCTGGGGGTCCGGGGTTCAACCCTCGGTCCCGGCACAGATTTATCTGATTACCAAACCCTTCCTTCACCTCTGATAAGACGTGTATTAATCACAACTTGTGAATGTGTGGAATGCTAGGCCTCCACCATGGTTCGGATTCCACCTTAAACTGTAGGTCGTCCATTTCATCTCACAATCACCCTACCATTACACATTAGCATAAGTGTGTACACCCCGAACGGGTAGTAAGACATGTTGATAATAATAATAATAATAATTATTATTATTATTATTATTATTATTCTTTTCCAACAAAAGAAAACATTAAAAAATTATTTCGTTGGCAATCTCATTTAATAGGGCCTGTACTAACTCAAAACTAATAGAGGCAGTATTTATGTCTAGCATCAGGGAATCAACTAATCTCCCAGTACACAAAATAATAATCAGTTCATGTCAAATGGTTTTTTTTATGATGTCCATAAATAGCCTATATGGCCTTATATTACATTGTACTAGTGCATTGAATTTAATAATTAACAAATTTGTTTGTAACTTTATAGTTATTTAATTTATTTTCAATCTGCACTTCACTCTTAGCTTGATTGATTTACTATTGACAGCGGTCAGGATTTGAATCCAAGCCATTTATACCGAGGTGCTTTTATCTCACATGTCTTCACACTTTTCCTCCACACAAATGTGGGTACATTTTAATATAATATTTACTTTCCTTATCCCTAGTCAATTGGGGGAAAAATTTATAATAACCAGATAATGAAACACAGTGTACAAATAATATTTAATGTCACTTTAAAAAAAAAAATCTTCTCCATTCATGCTAAAAATTAGAGCATTTTACAAACTGATCATATAGAGTACTTATTAGGTAAGCCACACACGTGTCATACAATATACCATAATATTAAACCCCTTCAGACTTCTGTGCTGGGGTCTGGGGCTCAATCCTTGGTCCAGGCACAGATTTATCTGATTACCAAACCCTTCCTTCACCTCTGACAAGACATCTTGTGAATGTGGGGAATGCCAGGCCTCCACCGTGGTTCGGATTACACGTTAAACTGTAGGTCCTCCATTTCATCTCACTATCACCTTACCATTACACATTAGCGTAAGTGCGTATAACCTGAACGGTTAGTAAGAAGTGGTGCTAATAATAATAATAATTAAACCCCTAACTGAACAACTTTCTTTGCTTTAAATTGATAAAATTGCAGAATAGTAGTAATTTAAAGAATATAGTAAGTATTTATCGATAAAAATACTTAAAAAATTAATCATCCATATGTGATTTCTATTTATTTTTAAACAGCACCTAAACAAACACCAAACGTTGGTGAATATTTTCATAGTTGCAATCTATATTTCCACATTTCTTTAGTTTACTGCTATAAAAATATATCTAGGCCAAAAACACACATTAACTTGATAAAGCTGGTATTTTAATTTTATCAATTATAAATAATTAAAGAAATATTCCTTTAAATTTTTAAAGTTAATATAAGTATGACAATTTTGTGAGAACTCAATTAAATACTATTTTTTAGCTATTCATCAGGCATTTTCATGTCAAAAGAGTAGGTAAATAAATAAATTACTAAAATGCAAATTAAATGTTTATTTCAATTTATTGATTTATTTTACATCATTGACTATAAAGTGCTTGAATAAACTCAGATGAAACTTTATCTTATGTAACTAATACATGAGAAAGTTTCACCAAAAAATTATAAATCAAGTACAAATAACAAAGGTGTTTTTCCTTTTTTCATTTATAAAATTCAGTAGATGAATCAAACTCATTCTGTTTCTTTTCGCTCTTAAATTTTAACTTTATTATATGTTAGGGTTAGTACATGTTTTGTTGTTTCAAGCCAACTTTGTTTTTAACAATGAATGCTCAAAGAAATTACTAAAGCTATAAATACATTGATAAAAGAAGTTTTTTCAATGGAATTAATTTTTGTTCTGTTTTAATAGAAATTAATTGGAAGAAATTTTGTTAAAAACATACTAAACTATATCGACTCATTATTGAATTAACTAGGTTTTTTAATTATTATTTTGTTAAATTATAACCATAAAATGAATATTATTTTACAAGGTTGCCACACAATGGGACTGGGAAAAATTAGATAGTTTTTTGTCTAGAAAAAAATATGGATAAAACTAGGAGTTTCAAAAAAAATTGTATGGTGCACCGCACAGACTTCCTCTTTTATCTTAAAAAGATATTTACTAAAAATTAGATTTATGAAATAAATAATATACATTGTTGCAGAAACACTCCACCAAAGAGCCGTAATTAAATAATATACACTGTTACAGAAACATTAATAAAAGAGGTACATCTCTGTCCACCAAAGAGTATAACAAACCATTTCACATTTTAAAGATCTTCATAAAATAAATATTTGCTTATTATAGCTAAGAAACTATTAGTTGATAACAATAGTTCAAATAATTTTATTCTTTTATTCTTAACAGTATCCTAACTTTACAATGATGAGTCATTATGTATCTCAAATATTTGTGGAGATAAGACCAAAATTGTAAATTTTTGCTTATGTAAAGTCATTTTCATGAAAAATGAGAATTGCCATTTTGTTTGGTAATCAGTGCCTAGATACAAAAATTTAATCAATCATCATTATATTTTGAGGAAATTGATTTGTTTTCTTTTTGCCCATCGATAAAGGGTAATTTACACAGTGCTTCTTTTATTTACTTTGAACAAGCTTCTTTATAAGTTGGCGAATTAGCTGATAAGAGTTTAAGGACTCAGCTTTCTTTATTTTCTCACGTCATAGTTTTAAAGACACAGCAAATAATATACGCTAGCTGACAGGTTGAACATGTCCAGCTTTAACACTCCCGCAAAGAGAATAACTAGTTTCTTTTACCAGTAGCATAAAAAGAAGCATTGTGTCAGCGTTTTTAAGAGAAACCAGGGAATGGGTCTGCCTTGCCTTAATGTGCATGTGCGAGACTGGCAACTGGCTTCAAACCTTGTTTGAGAAGCATGTGTGAGGTTAGTTGTTTTGACGCCATGGCACTCAAAACTGGCAAATGCTGGTGACTTCCCACGCTTTAGAAGCATTGTGTAAATCTTTTCAGCTTGCAAATTTTGCAGCCAGATATTTGCTCAGGGAAAGCATCAAGGTGGCCTCAAAAGAATCCAGCAAATATCGTAAAAAGCAGCATCGTGTAAATCACCCTTAAACTACCCTCAATTTTAGGGTTGTGTAGTATTTAATTCCAAAAACTCTTTGAGAGAACCTCATGAAAACCTCAGATACCAAGTTAGTCTGATTAGTAAAAGAGTTTCAACTCCAGGCCGAGATACAGAAATACAACATCGTGAAAATGACTTTTTTGGTTTCAGGGGGTCATGAAATTTTGAAATTTATCAAAATCTCAAGATTAAATCTTTTTGACGATCACAATACATCTCTCTCTTTGAGGTTGTGATAAAGTTGATATGAGGACTGATAATCTGTAAATTTGGGGCAATTAACTACATGTTTTAAATACTAGATAGATAATATAATTTCAAAAATAGATCACACGTTTCCACAAACACGACCTTTATAAAACAATAGTGCAGCCTGTAACCACACTCTTAGATAATACATAACAAGTGTATAACCCGAACGGTTAGTAAAACGAGGTGCTAAAAAAATGTGTTTTCTTGATAAGTGCATAAAGTATATCACAATAAACCTACATCGTTCTTAATTATCACAACAAATAATGCTCTTTGCTTCTTAACATTGATAAGGTTATTTAAAAATAGAAGGACCTTGACAGTGTAACACCTATTTTACATAGATATATTTTTTTATATTCATTACTGTATCCTGCCTATGACCTGGGTCACTTTTTTAATTCAAGCCATATAGTTTGTCTACTGGCTTGCTAGGCCTGTCATAGCTTCATATGTCTTATAATATAACTTAAGACTAGTACAGACCCAACATCCAGTCCCTGGCCGTTAATTCATCACTGTGAAAAGCTAAACCCACATTTTACCAATGAAAAACTTTTCTCTCATCCAGGGGATTGAACCTGGGACCCTTAGCTCAGTAGATAACACAATACAGACTGAGCTAAGGTGTCAGATACACATAAATATCTAAATACCCAAATATATCTCGAGTTAAAATTACCATCAACCTTTTAACACTGATCATTTTAAAGCTGATTTTTCATCCATCAAACTCTTGAAAATATATTAAACTTTTACTCTATTGTTATTCTAAGTAAGTTGCATAGCCAAGGTTCTTAACACTTAATCTAAAACTGTTCACTGTATGTGTATTAATCATTTTTTATTTAATGTGTATTATTCTTATTGTAAAGCTACTTTAATAGTTAAATTGTTTGACTGCAATAAAGCATGCATGCAAACAGTTAAGTGCTTGGTGCTAAACATTGAAACGCATGTCTTAACAGCAATATATTTATCTAATCAAAAAACATATTAAAATAAATATTAATAAACTCTGTGAAATTATGATTTATTGCTGTGGTGTTCTTATCTTCTCACTAACCAAATTTTCATGCATTTCCTATCCATCATACTGGTATATTTACTAACTCAAATAAAAATGTATCTTAGATATATTTCCATGTTTCCACACATAATGTATTTGCACTGTATTCAAACAAAACCACACTTAATACCTTCTATATTTAATTTGTCCAGAAAATTTGTATTTAATGTGCTAAAGAATTTCTCAAATATAATATTTAAGATAATTAATACCCTTTTCATAATATGTTTTCTTATATTGAAGAAATAATTATGCTTTTTATTTAAGAATACTTACTAAAGTGTTTCTTAGCATGTCTTTAAAATAATTTCTTTAATAATAGTTTGTGTCTGCGTTCCCAAATTGTATGGCATTTGGGGTTGTGCTCCCAGGTGTTACAAAGAGTATTTAGTTTTAGTACAATCACCGGTTCTAAAACAACTGATTTCAAAGCAAACAAGTAAGAAAATGTATAATGAATATAAAGTTGCTGACATATTAATTTGCCCACTCAAAGAAAAATCAAAACAGCGGGTGTGTCCTTGCTGATCTAATGGTTAAAGTGCCTGCCTCTAATGAATAAACTTTGTCAAACTTAGTAGCCTACACATTTAGGTAATGATTGCTTGTGTATACTTTGAGCTGTGTTAATAGGAGGAAAAAGGTGTTCACATTTGAGTCTCATGCATGATTATTGCGACCCTATTTATTAATTTCTTTCTAATTGTTTTATTTCAACCAAATATCTGTACATACAGAGAAGACATCAAGGACCCCTCCAGCTTATGTTATGTCGTATTCTTCCTGTACTAGAATTGTAAAAACTATAAAAGAATGAACAATTTCAGGCAAGTAGGAACAAATAAGTTTGACACATTAATAAAGCTGTTTTATTAAATTCTTCTATTTTTTTAAAAGCTGAGATAAGGATGAAAAAAAACCTAAGGGGATGGGGCCGAGTAGTATAAAAGTTTGGGTACCTCTGTTTTCTTGTGAATGGTTCATTTGTTGTGTTTAAATATCAGTGTTATTTTGTTTATAATCCAACCATTTTTGTGTCACTGTCCTCAAACCTAACATGTTTTTATACAGACAAAATACCTATTTCTGGCCCTTATTCATGACATTGATTTGTTTGTGATATTTTCTTCCTTTTATTCATTTCTTACTTAAATTTATTGGAGTGGTTTTCTAACACCAATTTTTATGTCATGTTTAGTTCACATTGACATCACAAGAGTGTTCAACAATGCACTCCTTCAGCAGACTCAGTCAATGGACAGTCATGGGAAGACAACTGTAGCAGCTAAATACACAGAATGGTAATAGTTTTCTGATGAAAATAGCTTAGAAACTAGATAGAGATAATATACACTCTCAGGGGTATCGCTTCTGGCATATATGGACTTGGCTTGGAGGAATCCTTGTTCAAATATAATTTGAACATGATTTTTATATTTAACCCATCTAAATGCAGAATATTTAATAGTTCATCAAGTGCATGACAAAAATGTGATAATGATTTTAAAACATTCTGACTAATTTGTCTACAAGGAATCATCCTATATTTTATAATTTCTGGACCCACATATTGAATATTAATGCCAATAAAATGTTCAATCCATGCATATTGGGAAATTATTTGGTTGAGTGAGTACTCAATAAAATATTTTTTTATTTTTATACATAAAGTATTTCACTTTATGTATGTAGAGTGCAAAACCTATCTGAAACGTTTCAAGATTTTTTTTATTTATGATCTAAATTGAATTCAAATATTTGGGGACAATTTTAACTAGCGCTAAAAATATTAGACTAAAAATTAGGAAAACAATATAGTCGGGAAATGATTGTTATTACTTGGTCAGTAAGTTTTTGGCTTCTCACCTGCTGTCAAGAAATGTAAAACTCAGAATATACAAGGCGATAATTTTAGCGGTTCTCTATGGGTGCGAAACATGGCCTCTTACCTTAAATAATAAATTAAATTTAAGGTGTTCGAAAACAAGGCGCTTAAGAAGATATTTGGTCCAAAAATGAATAAAAATAGTGGGAAGTGGAAGAGGCTACATAATGAGCTGCATACCTTGTACTCATCACCAGACATGTTAGGGTAATAAAATCTCGCGGGTTAAGGTGGGCATGTAATGCAGCGTGAATGGGAGTATCTAGAACCGTGTTCAAGGTATTGAATGGCAAACCCAATGGGAAAAGACCACTGGGAAGACCCAGACACAGATGGTAGGATATCATTTGGATAGACATGAGAGAGGTAGGGTGTAATGATATAGACTGAATTGAATTGGCTCAAGATAGGGATAAGTGGCGTACTTTTGTGAGTAAAGTAATGAACTTTCAAGTTCCTAATGCCATAGAGTATGTAAGTAATGATCTAAATAGTGACATTTTTTCACTTTGATTAATCATTAAATAAGGTTTTTTCTTAACTACAGAAATACAATTATATGTTTCAACACACCAAAATATAAATATCTAATGTGAGATTAATAATCTGCAATAAATAGTTAATCCACACAAATAAATATCTTTATTTTTATATTTTAACTCTTAGCAAGTTTATCAATCCATAATTACAGAGTTTAAATTAATTATTAAGAATAAATTAATTTTATTGTTGTTAAGTATAAATATGGAAGTTCTCTTAACGTTATTTCAATTGTGTTAATTAAGAATAAATAATATTTTTCAAAGTTTTATTAATTAATTTTTTACCAGAGTATTAGTATCACATAATGTAATAAAAGAATAGGGTTGTAATAACAATTCTAGTAATTTAAATCATATTATTTAAATTATAATTTACATGGTTAATTTACTCTGCTATATGATTAACTATTCAATTAAAATATGACCTAACACACACTTCTGCACTTAGTATTCAGCGTGGGGGTGCAAGGGTTGTATTTGTTGTAGTAATGTATACTCGGTCTACCCTGAAAGGCAGCAGGCTTACCAAGATAGATTACACTCTACTTATAAGCTATGCCATTGTGGAATAATACTAGGTAAGATTTCTTCCTTACAGCATAAACAAAGGGTACACAATGTTTACCCTGAAAGGTGGCACATTTATCTTGCTTCATTTATCTTGCTTTTTTCAATATAATGTGGCATACATAATAGGGCAATAGGTGAGTCTGTCAAGGTTAAGGATGTAAGCATTCACCATAAACAGAGTGTTTATTACCTTTAAGTGGTCTCTTCGGTGTAAGCTCTTATTGTGTGAAATTTATGTAACTAAACACATGTTATCATTCAAAATAGAATTACAGTTATTTTATTAATTTATCTTTGTGAACTATGATAAAAAATATAGTTGATAGAAAATAATTAGGGTTTGGTATGGTAATTATCAAAAAATATTCAATACTCAATCCAACACCTTAACTCAGCCGGAACGGGTTTGCCTACTGATCTAAGTGTCCCGGGTTTGATTCCCGGCATGGCCGGAAAATTTATTATTGTTGAAATGTGGCTTGTCTCTTTCACAGTTATCAATTAATGACAAGAGGCTGGATGTTGTGCTTGTCCTAGTCTTAAGTTAGAAGCATATGAAGCTACGAAAGGGCTAGCAAGCTGATAGTGGAAAATATATGGCTTGAATAAAAAATTGACCCAATTCACAGACTGGAAACAATAATAGATGTAAAAATTAGATTCAATACTCAAAGTGGGGCAGCACTAGGCAGGCGATAATTCTACTACTTTTGTTTCATCCTAAACCCATTCTACTTTTTTATAGATATTAAATCACATCACTTTTATACATACCATCTAGGTTAATTGCTTTTAATAATATAATCAATCACTATAATATCTATTTAAATTAATCCAGAAAACCCCTTTTATACCTAAATAAGTAAATTTGGAAAATATGCATTTTACTTAATACGCTTTTTCCCAATCTTTTCACACATATTGGTTCATTAAACTTTCTAGAACAATAGGTGAAAAAATTTTCATTCTGGTTCAATCTTTTTTTTTTTTTAAACATAGATCCTTCTTGGAGTGATTTTAGGTGTTTTAAAACATAATTGTGGCTGTACTGTTTTGAATTTATTAGGACGCTAATAATTTACTAGCTTAGGCATTGGGTAGAAATACTTATTATTTATACTTGCTCAAGTACTTACATTTGATGGCATGTTCAACACACTTCTTAAAAACATTTCCTTTCAAAATCATTCGCTAAAATCTCACAATTGGAGGAACAGCCTGTTAAAAAATATATTGGGAAAATCATTTTATTTGTTCAGAAAAATTGGTAACTATGCTGGAATTTTGAATTAGCGTGACTACCCTTAAACCATCCCTGCTCTTCTTTCTCACTTTTACTTGGTCAATTTTAGTACCTAGTGTTTTTGAATTCACCCTTGAAGTTTTCAAATGAATAAGAGATGAATGTTGGCAAAGCTTTAATAATTTTTACTTATTAATATAATTATACATTAAAAAAAGTTCATGAATAAGCTAAACACAATTTATGTCCCTATGTCTTTATTTTAAAATTTAATTAGGCATATTCAAAGCATTCATATCATATGTAGTAAACTGCATTTAAGTTTAAACTCTATTTTAATATTTAACTATTCAATCTATATATTTTTTATAACATAAACAAAGTAAATATATAAAACACATAATGGAAACATTTTTAAGTAGTTGTTTGTAGCCAAAATTCAAACCTTGGTTAGAGTACTTTTGCTGATAATCCAATATTACAAGTCTTAGTAGAGTTTAACCTCATAGACCAGAAACCTCCATGACCATGCCAATTTCAAAAACATTTAAGATTTTCTTCATAAATTAATTACACTGAGTACTAGATAGAAGGCAAGTGCTGGATCATCTGAATTTTTTTGCTGTGCTTTCATCTAGAACCCATATATAAACTTTTAATAATTATTTAAAAGTTAATATAAATGCATGGTATTGGTATTTTTGGCTATAAATTGGGGGACCCAATTTTTTGTGCATTCACTTCTTATTTGGGCTATCCACATAAACACTTAGAGGGTAGGGAGCAAAAATATAATATTGGATGAATTGTACCAGCATTTGCATTTATGGAAAATGGGGAAAACATTTGGGAGAAAAAATTCAAAACACCTCATTGGGATTCAAACCCCAACTCCCATATCTTTGATGGTCAAGTCATTGTGAATATGACACTTTAGAACACGCAACCATCACATTGGGTCTCAAAATAAAAATTTCAAATATTTTTTCAACTAATGACATTGAAATTGAGTCTGAAAATAGTTATATGTTTAGTAAACTGTATGATAAGAATTTAAATGATCATAATAATGGCTACAGTTCTAAACTTTGTCCAAAGAAAGCAACCATTGTGTCTACGGTGTCATTTTGAAAGCTATCAGACTAAAACTACCATCTAAGTAGGAAAGCAGTAAAACTCTCCTGTTTAATAAAGATAGCTAACATCAGCTTATATTTCCTTTAGTGGGTAACACTTTTTTATGTTTTGCAAGTTGAATTGTTATATTTGCCTGGACGGCAGATTTTGTATCTACACTTAATGCCTTAGATACTGTTATTTATCTTAACATAAAACTCGGTAAAATTATTTAAGTACTAAAACAAGGCAGACATTCCTTGATGCTTCAGACCATAATTATTTAAAATGCATTATTCATTATAGTTAAGTGATATTCTAAGCCTAATTTTGCATAAACATCATGGGAGGGTCCCAAAAGGAAAGGGGTACAAGTGCATTTTTCTGACTTTTGATAAAAATGGCTTCAAAGTGGGTTGGTTATTGTAAATTCTGAGTAAAATTTTGATTTGATTTGTATACTTTGTGTAAAGGTGCATACTTAAGGTGTTTTTTCATGCAGTCGAAACCAATTAATATCATCTTCTTGTTAGTAAAACATGCAATCTTTTAAGCCCTTTCTTTCATTTATACCCCTCAACCTGTAACATTTGCACTTGTAACCCTTTGTTATGAGGGGGTTTGTGCCAGTTAAGTAATTAAATTACTGTATTTATCACATTTATATTGATACAAAATTAATATAAAATATAAGCTATAAGTATGACACAAGAAGTTTTACAAACTTACAAAAACTAAAAATAATCTTTAAAAAGCCAACCTCAAAATTCTTGAAAATCGTTATTTTCTCCTCTTTCATAGCAAAACATAATAATAATAATAATAATAATAACGCCAAGCCTATTCACTATGTTCTATGTCTCTATCTTTAATGATTTTGAATTTTCTACTCATCATAGTCTGACTGTAAAATGTTATTTTCATTGTAGTCCTCGATTTCTTCCACTTCTCTTTCATTCCCGTTTCCTGGTCCTGTTGTGTTTGGTATTCCTGTAGGTTGACTTATTTTCCTTCCTTCTACTTCATGGGGCAGTGACTTGTAGAAGCTGTGTTTAATTTGAGGTATGAAAGGGAGCAATTCCATTAGGTTCCTGAACTTTGGTTGTTTAATTTTTGTGGAGTTTCATAAAGTAAAATTAATTCATGATGGGTGGTCTGCTAGGATCTTTCTTTAAATCAAGTCATTCAAAGAACATATCTTCAACTAAGTTATCTTTTTAGAAGAGTGAGAATGGTGTGGACTTCTCACAATGTAGCCATTGCATTTTTCGAATATCTACTTTGTTATCTTTCATGTGAACCTTTATTGCCTGGATTGACCGAAAGTCGTTGAGTACAATCTTTTGTACTTTGAATTTTCTGCTGGTTTTGAACACATTTTAATCCAGTCATCAGAAACAAAAACATTAGAACATGTCCTCTTTGCCTTTTCAATAACAAAACAATCCTGATCACTTTCCATAAAGGAGTGTCTGGACACCAAGAACCAATGATGTACTTTTGCTACAGGAGTATTACAGACATAAAATCAAAATTGGACAGTATTTTTATTTTTGTTCTGCCCCCCTGCATTGTCACTAATTGCATCTATATGGGTAAACTAAATGGAAAGTCTCTGATAAACCTCTTAAGGAAAGTAATTATCTCCCGGTAGCCTCTTGAATCGTCAGTTTCTGGCAACATAAACATTTTGCTGTTCCACTCACAAAAGCATGTACAGCAAAATTATACACCCAAAGCTGATGCAAGTATTACACCTTACTGCATGCCACCAAAGTAGTTGCCAGTGTTTTTTGTAAATCAAAATATATTACAACACAATTTGGTGACTTGCTTGCTAACTCTCTAGCAACTTTCTTGGCTGATATTGCTGGATCAGCTATACGTAAATGAAGTTCTTTTAATGTGGCAGCTTATTTTCTAGCCTGCTCCTCAGTGGCATTTTTTTTATCGTGTTGTTATGTGTATCACATGTGGTGCATGCATCACTGTAAGGTTTGTGAAACCTTAGATTAAAGGAAGTAATAAAGATCATCCTATAAAAGTGAAGCTTCATTGGTACTTCTCCTTCATTTTGACACTTATCTAAATAGAGCTCGAACATTTTGCTGACACTAAGGGAAGAATTCGTGTACTGTCTATTAGGATTATTTTTCCTTGAGAAGTGACTTTGAAATTTAGGGAATGACTTGATAGGATTTTTGACTAAATCAATCTGGGAGGGTGGCAGTTTGTTTGCTGGAGAATGACGACCTCTTTTATCAGTTTCTATGATACCAATAGTATGTTTCTTTCTCAGGACATTAATAGATCTTTTGTTTTTTATGTCAAGCGTTTTTAGGAAAAACTCTTTGCATACACATTGACCTTTCAAGGTAATGCAACTGCTCATTGATTTTTGGTATTGGGCATTTGTATTATGTCTTTTTGTGTTCAGTTTTTAAATGCAAGAATTTATAAATGCAGTCTGCAAATCCCATGACCCAAGCTCCCAGTATTTTTCAAAAATGACTTTCCTCTCTCCATAGGAGAAATTTCCATTACATTTATAACTGCATGCATGGAAAAAATCTTTAATTGACCTCTGTTCATATACTTCCCCTCATTTTCCCTGATACTGCTTCCATGTATTTCAGAGAGTCTTTGCCTTTGTTCTACTCCATTTTGAAAACTTTCGGAGTCTCTTCCTTGGCTGTTCATTTTGCCTTCCACTTGCAGATGCCTCAGACTGTGAAGTTTGAGACTCTTCATCAGGGTGTGGCTGGTAATCTTTATCTTGGTCAATGTCATCAGGATCCTCGACTGAAAAATAAATACCTATTGAGCTCGTCTTAGCATAAAACTAGTAAATATTTTGGTAATTCTCGCACTCTATTTACATATATTTCTTTAGCTCAATCCTTCAATATACTTTATTAGTCAAAGGTTCATAATTAAAATATTGTAAAATGACAGACCTAAGATATAATTTCAATTTTTTCAAAATCAATCTCCAAAGATAACAAATTTATTAGATTGAAATCTCTATAAATCACTGAGATTAAATACTAGGCTGGGAACTTGTACTAAATTATAAAACATACTTGTTGCTGTTAAAACACACTGGTAATGGTATTATGTTGCCATTTACAAGATAAAAATAATGCATGATGAACTTTACTCTCTAACAACAAATTTCTTTCAAATTTAGGCCTGTATTAGTTTCAAGAATGCCTAAAATAGTCAATGTTAATTGTAATTAACATCTTCATTCTGTTTTTCCGGGATAGATGAGTTTTTCTGGTAGATTTATAACATAAATAATATTGTCTTAACCTAAAAAGTAATTAGTGAATTGAATTTAATCATGTAAACAATAATAAAGATAAAATAAATACTTACTTTCACTGTGACTAGAATCAGGCATGGCTGGATATTTGTTCCTTTGATGATTTCTTAATACGAAAATGAGTCAATGTTTATGATAAACCTTGGCAAGGAGAAAACTCACAAACAAATACAAAACACTAGCTCATTAGTTAGTGGCAGAGGTATACAAGTTAGCTTAGGACCCTTTGCCTATAAGCAGATGAAAGTTTCTGCTAAAAGTAATTTTAAGTCACCAGAGACCAGCACAGTATGGGAATAATTGTTGTATCTCTTTGCCACTAACTACTTTGATGTATCTTCTAGTTTGGATCTATGCCCTTATTTTTTATTTTACTAACAATAAACTATGCCTCTTTTACTTTTTTTTAAATTTGATTTTTTAAATTTAAGAAACTCATATTGTCTTTAGGATAAATTGGAGATAGTTAATCTTAGGATATATTGATAAAATCAATTTGCTTTTGAAACCCTTGCTGTAATAAAGATTGTATTTACTTTTTCCAGGATAATAGTAGCACTATTTAGTATATCGTCCATAAAATAATTCATTTATTTCTTCACTTTAATTAACAACTTAACAGGCATGTTTGATGTAGTAGTTTCGCACTGCTGCCCCTTACTCAACCAACACATTGAGGGCTATTTTTTTACCAAGTTCATTCGACAGTAAAAAAAAATAACTTCAAACTTTTAACAAGTGTATAGCTTTACGCTATACATAGTGATTCAATTATTTCATTTCATTACATTTCACTAGCTTTAAGGGATCAAACTTGCTAATTGATGCTTTTCATATACTATTGTTAAAGTAAAGTAATTAATGTATAGGGCCATGTTTTGTTTCCTCTTTCACTTTTGCCTCAGAGCCGTCCCCTATGAGCCACCCCTTAAAACGTTACTTATCTGTTTGGTGTTGCTGGTATGGGCTGAGACATAGTTAGTTGGTACTTTTTCCAAGATAATCCCTCACCCTCACCCCTGCCCCCACCTATGCTAAATTCCCTTCTAAGATGTTATCGACTCAAAAGATCTTAGTAATTATTATTGTCGATTGGCCTTAATGACTGCCATTAACATCCTTTCTCTCGGTGAATACTAATCAGGGAACTAAGTAAGCATGGGGTTCAAAGTGGAAAGAGATGAAATGGAACCCAACAAAGAGGAGGGTATTTTAGTTTATTCTTCCTACCTTTGTAATTTTACCAAGATCATATTATTGACTGAAGGCAGGAGGCATTTTTAAAGACGGTTGAGAATTGTGTTTTTATGTATCTTAGGGTAAGGTTATATTAAGTAAGCCTTAGTGCAAAATTGTACTATGTGTAACTTAAAAATAATAAATTATTTTAACTTTTCGATATAAAGGATGTGTCTATGTTTAAGATAGTGCCAAGGTCAGTGTTAAGTGAACAGTACATTTTAAGGAGATTGTTAACAGACTTAAATCTACCCATTAATTATATTTTCATGATTGACATTTACAAACTATTTTTAATGAATATGAGGTTGAATCATCCATTATTTTTTTATTTACAAGCCAAAAAGTTTATTTAAAAATAAATATAGATTATAATTATTTTTATTTTAAAATATATTTAACAGTTTTAGAAATATGTAGGTTATTTTCACTGTAAAAACATTAATAATTCCAAGAAATTTTAAACTACTTTATCTTGAAGGTTTCAATCTCATTCTCACTTAAAAGCTTATTTTGAATTAAAAAAAACTCTTATTGTTTGGCATAGGTACATTTTAAAACTATGTATTATCTCCAATTGATTTCGAGAGCTTTTTAAGAAATTTTCTCAGACTTAAGCTGAATGACAAAATCTACAACACTTCTTATATATTTATTTTACTCTGTGGACTTGTATTGTGTTTTAAGTATGCAGGTTTTATCTCCTCTTACATTTTTTTTTTATTTCAGCAATTTAGCATAATTCTTCTTTTGATTTAACCTTGATGCACAGTTACATGTAATTGATTATTTTGCACAGTTACATGTAATTGATTATTTTGCAGCATGTGTGAGAATTTGTGGAAAAATGTTTTTACAGTTAAACAAGTTTTAAATGTTTATGTTAAAACCTTAAAAAATAATTATCCAGGATATTTTCGGATTGAATATTTTTAGTAGTAGTATTCAAACAACATGAAATTCACCCAGAATATCTTTCTTGGCCTGAACTAAAATGAAATAATTCTTCCTACCAAGTTTTGCATTGGTTTGTTTTAATTTAATGATGTACACTGAAAAGCATAAAACTTGAGATTAATATTTTATGTAATTATGTTAGTTTAAATTTAATGTTAGTAACTATACTGCTTAGAAGGTATTATTATTATTTATAATCACCATCACCACCACCACTATCATCATCATCATAATTTTTTAGCTCAAAATTTCCAAGTACAGATAACATTATAAGGTAGAATTTCAAGTAATCAATATACAATAGAAGTGAGGAGAGAAAACCAAATTGTATTAAAACCGCTAATTTGTATCCAGTCTATAGTCAACCCCAGACTGCCCTGTTTAGGATAAGGAGTGCTAATTACACATCAAACTCTGCCAATAAGTATGCAAAGAATATTTCCTTTTCTCACATTATATTAGGTTATGCTTTGTGACTGAGTGTGCACTTTAAAAAATTGCTATTTAATCAGATTTTTTATAACAAATTTTGATATTCTAATTAGACAAGGTGCTAATTACAACTAATCTAATAACACAAAAAAAAGTTTGTTTTCAACACTATTTTAAGGTACTCTGAAGTTCTTCTACGCCGAGTTAGTGCAGGAAACATATGTTTCTCTAATAATCAACGTGCTTTTGTGAGTCTTACTGCTGAAGGAACTATTCCTTTTAATGCAGAGGAATTCTCAGATATTAATGAGTTAAGAGCTCTTGCAGAGCTGATTGGTCCATATGGAATGAAACTTCTTAATGAAACACTTATGTGGCACATAGCAGGTCAAGTACAGGAGCTAAAGGTAAGTTCAAAGTAATATACATTTATACTGTTTTAAAACCCCAATACAGTTTGATAAACTCACATAATTAAATATTTATTATGTATATCAAAGTTTTAGTACATGATTTATAAAACTGAAGCTAAGTTTATTCTTCAATACCTCAGCATCATTATTTGAAGTATAAGGTTTTGTGTACTAAATTATATAGATTTTTTCCTCATTATCTTTTAAATTGGTTATGTTAAAAAGTTTGGATGTAACATATTTTCATTTAAGATAACTTAAATTCTCAAAACTAATTTTTTCAAGATAATTTTTACTAATCACATGAAATAAATGTAAAATATAAGTTAATTTAACAACTCAACTAACTTAATTATTAAAAATATAACAATAATTTAAATTCAAAAACTCAAATTGAATTCAGTTTGATTTCTAGTTATATTTCAGTTTGAAAGTGTTATTTTAAATACTTTCTAGTATGGTCGAGTTACTTGTGGATTGATTCATTATTATTTTTGTGCTAACACTTTACAATAATAATAAAAGTAATGTATGCTAACAGTTAAGGTTTTTGGCTTAGTAGCAAGGAGTCAACACCCCTATTTATCTTAAAACCCATTCTCTTTCTTCTAATAAACCTCCAAACTGGCATATTACTTGGATATTTTGATAGTTGATTTGTAGGTTTCTAGATTGAAGGGTGCATTTTTAAATATAAACATTTTTTAGTAGTATTTGTTTTTAAACCTTAGCTTAAAAAAGTTTTAGTGTCTATTAAAAATAATTTCTTGTTTTGGAAGTAAATTTTTTTTTAATCTGTCAGGTATCAAAAAGTTAACAATGTCTATTTGTACTAAGATTCTGATTAAATTTAATGAACAATTAAAAAAATATTTTTTAAATTGGGAATATCATCTCTCTAGCTAGTTAATTTAAAATATTTTATATACATTATTAGATTGTTAAAACTTTGTAAATATTATTATTATTATTATTAGCACTGCGTCTTACTACCCATTCGGGTTATACACACTTACGCTAATGTGAAATGATAGGGTGATTGTGAGATGAAATGAAGGACCTACAGTTTAACGTGGAATCCGAACCACGGTGGAGTTCCTCACATTCACAAGATGTCTTGTCAGAGGTGAAGGAAGGGTTTGGTAATCAGATAACTCTTTGCCGGGACCGAGGATTGAACCCTGGCCGCCAGCATAGAAGTCTGACACCTTACCTCTAGACCGCCAGGTCACCCTTTGTAAATAAAAACTGTAATAAACTTTTAAAAATAATAGTTAAAATATATTGCCAATTCCAGCTAAATATAATATAAATTAAAAGTTTTTCCCAATATCATTAGATTTCTTTTTATAACAAGTTTCTTTAATATCAGACCAGTTATTTATTTTGGTATTTTCTTCACTTTGCCAACAATTAATTTATAAAACATAGCTTTTCAAATTAATATATGTATTGATTAATTCCACGTGTTTAAATTAAGAAAAATCCCATTTTATGTTTGTATTATTCAGTGTAGAAATTTCTATATGTTATTTGACCCAAAAAATAATTCTATTCATGCACCTCACAGACTAATACATTTTAAATCATTGAATTTTAAAATACCATTCAAATTATCCGATAAGCCAAACATTTTATTAGCCTTATCTAACACATGTACATGTTCCTGTTTGTATGTTCATTTGAATTATCTTCATATGAACATAAAAGTGTTGGTACAGTGTTTAGTACTTTGATTTTTTTTTATAGTGCTTATGATTTTTCAATTTCTAGAAAGCAAGATCGGTATTCACAGGGGGAATAAAGTGTATAACCTGAAGGGTTAGTAAGACGCAGTGATAAAAAATAAAATATAAACATAGGGGAATAGAAAGGATAGATAAATGAGTAAATTGTTTTTAGTAAAAACGGTATAATTTAAATGTATTACTAGTTATCTCATTTGAATATGTTTCTCATGAATATAAGCCGAACTGGTTGTAAGACGTGGTGCTTAAAAAAAACCCATGTTTTTAAATTGTAAGCGCTGATACAACCTTAATTTCAAGAATTATATTCTAGAATATGACACACACATTTCCTTAGAATGTTCTTTGTCTTAAATTTATATTGTATTATAGAAACAAATTCTAATAAAGAGTTTGACAGAAACACTTATACAAACATATTTTTGAATGTAGCATCAATTTGATAAAAATATTTTCTATTTCAGAAATTAGTTTCAGTAAACAAAGATGTTCTTGTAGCTTTGAGAACAAATTTTGACAAACCTGAGATCATGAAAGAGCAGTTTAAAAAACTAACACGTAAGTGTTTGCAGAAATTATGTGGAACATTATAGTTTTGAGTGACTGCATGTTACTGTAGTTACTAATTAAAGATCAATAGTTATTGGGTTAAATGTTGCTGTTATTAAGAGGCTAAACATTATGTTTGAGTGTTTGTAATTAGCGCTGATCTGCTTAGGTTGCCACATGGTCTAAGGCGCTACTCTTGCACTAGACTATACTGTCAAAGACTGGGAGATCGGGGTTCGATCCCAGTCGGGTGTACAAAAGTTTTTTTCCCTAAATGGTTTTCCACTCTCCCTCCAAGCAAATGCTGGTACACTTCCTTTAAATTAAACCTTCCTAATCCCTAACACCTTGGTGTAATTAGTATATATGTAAAACTCAAAGGGAGGATATTAAGACAGTGCTATCAGGTACTGGCGACACATCTTTGTTAAACTCTTGGAAGACAACCTTATCCTTTGTTCTGTTGCTAGGAGGAGATTGAGAAGTGGCTGTTAGTGACTATAAGTAAACAATTAGTTTTTTTGTCATTAACAAGGGAAAGATGGAGGGGGAGGGGTTATGTTGGTTGAGAATAGAAAGGTCAGTGAGTGAAAGAAAAGCTGTATTTTAGCTCATTGAGTGAGAAAGAAGTTGTATTGTAGCATTTGTGAGTAGGGAGCGATTATCTTTGCACTTGTATCCACAAGTTAAACTAGTGAACTCGTTTGAACCAAGTGAAGAAGATTCAAGGGAAGCTAAAACTGGGGAAGAATCAAGGAAAGCCAAAACTGGGTAAGATTCAAGCGAAGTTAAAACTGGGGAAGAATAAGAGAAGTTATAACCAATTAGGATTGACAGGAAGTTAGAACTGGGGAAGAGGTAAGACAAAATTGGAGAAGAGTTAAGGAAAGCTAAAACTGGTTAAGATTGAAGAGAAGATTTTTTTTTTAAAAAAGTTAAAACTAAAGAAATATAGGGGGCTTCAAAACTTTTTAATATGTTCATAACTTATCTTTATTTCCATACTTAAATTTATTCATCAGTTGATACATATTACATTATTTTTAAAATTAAATATTATTAAAATTCAGATAAATTTAATAATGAAATACGTTCTTCTGTGTTATTCTGAAATTAATATATCTTTAATAATAAATAATTAATATTAATATATCCTTGATATTTTATGCACACAGATCAAAATGAAATTTTGATATATTACAAACTTAGCCATGGGAAAAGTGAAGTCAATTTGACGGAAACTATCGTTAAAATATGGTAGGGTTAGTTAGAAAGTGAATTATATCTAAACTAACTCTAGTTTCATTTAAACTTATATAAGCAATCCTACTATACTGAACAAAATAAAAATGGTCCATAAGAACCTTTGATATTTTAGTATTTCTAATACATATTATCTTTGGAATATTTAAAATGAAATAAACCAAATGACCGGGAAAATATTTGATTGGCCTAGCCCAAGTTTTAATTAGTTTGAGAGCATTCTAAATTACTGGTATACATTATTTTGTCTCCCTAAAGTGACACACACTGAGAAAATGTTTCTTAAGGTCACTCAAAATGAACCTTGCTTCAGCATATAGTAATTTTTATTATTTTGAATGCATACCAACAGCTTAATGGAGCTACATAGGTATGGTTTTGCCCATATATTTTTAACAGAGTGTTTTTATGATTCTAGTATAGGAATGCCTTAGAAAGAGATCAAAATAATTTCTTCTCGCAATGATTATTATATTCACTCTGCTAGATGACAATTTTACACATATTGATAAATAATTCTTTCACTATATAATTCAAAATAATTAGATTAAATATTTGAGGAATATTGAGTGACCCTTTTGACTACAATAGCTTCACTCATAGTGAAAGGTAATGCTTGTTTTTTGCCTTTGTAGATGTGGACAATGTGTTGCAGCGAATGACCATCGTTGGTGTGATTTTGTGTTTTCGACATTTGGCTCAAAGTGCTTTGGTAGATGTTTTGGAAGAGAGAATACCTTTCCTCCTAAGCTCTATTCTAGATTTCCGCCACCATCTACCAAATGGAGATCATCATATGGTAAATTAGTTATATAAATGTTCTGCTATAGTCAAGAGGATTATAGTATTAGCTTTAATCACTAGTCTGTCATTTTTATAGGGTAGACACTCAAGCTCTAGAAAAAGAAAAAAAATCCTGCATGGTTCTAGAATTTTCTGGCAAAAAAAACCCAACTCTAGTTGTGAGACACTAAACAAATGATTTTGATTGAAAATGTTTTTTTAAAGGTGTGTTGAACATGCCATCAAATTTTAGTTTTCGAGCAAGGATTATTAATAATTATTTCTACGATGCCTAGACTAGTAGATTATTTGTATTCTTTCATATACAATTTATACCACCTACAACTTCAACTATGTTTTAAAACACTTTAAATTAATTCAAGATGGATCTTTGTAAAAAAAAAAAATCCTTAACCTTGCTTGTTGGAAGACTTGGCCATGATCCTCTTCCTTCCCTCTCAAAAGCTATTATGTAGCCAGCCCTGGAATTACTCTACATCCTTATCACCTTTGGTATATATTGAGAGTTATCTTTGCATGGAAATTTTCTTAAATTTGATTCTTCAAAAATCTATTGGATGGCTCAGTGGTTAGAGTATTGGCGTACTAAACCAAAGGTCCTAGGTTCGATTTCCATGTCCAGGTATCATTTTTCAATTGAATGAATATGATATTTATATGTGGCTATAACCATAATTAACAACTATAATAGCTTGGCTATTTAATCCATCATAATATACTCACTCGTATGGTTGTAATTGTACTATTGACAGCAAAAAGCCAACTACTGAGTCGATGGTGACTGCATTATATGATAGCTCTTGAGTTTAATTGAGCACAATTTTGTAGCTGACGATTTCAATACGTCCATCACAGACTCTGCCTTAAAATATGAGTGGAGAATGACCCTGGACAAGGGATGATTCCTGGATATACTCATTGGTTAGAGCATTGGCATACTAAGCAAAAGTCCTGAGTTTGATTCCTGTGTACAGGTGTTTATTTCAATCTAAAGAAACTAACAAACGTAATACCTTTTGAGAATTTCAAGGGGGGTGTAAGTCACCTCCTGAGAACTTAGCTTTAGTGATGTTGGGCACTTCAGAATCAAGTTCCATTGTTATTATCAGATATTTTAGTTTTCATTTTTGAGTTTTGTTTATTTTTACAGTAGCTTGAGTAAATATATGGTCAAAATTAAAAAATAAGTAAAGAACTAACAACAGTAACTAGAATGAATGTCGAAACAATGTAATATTCTTTATTATATCACCAGCAATGGCTGAGTTGTATAAGATGTTGGACTAACATGATAATCACCAGCGACAAGGAGGTCTCTGCTGAAGTCTTGGCCGGATTCTCTGTGATCATGCGATTTTTTGCTATTGTACTGATCTCATTCCTCTACGCTACCCTCCAAATCTTTATTGATTAGGTTACATGGTTCTGGTAAATGTACAATTAAAAATAATAATTGAAAATCATAAAAAAAACAAGAATAATTTATAGATGGCTTGATATTAAGCCTAGATAGAGAACTCATTAAGTAATATCTGCACTCATAGGCGTGGTATGATGGAAACAAATCTGTACCCTGGGGAAAAGTCCACAGACCAAATCATCTTAGTTTTAATTTTATAGATATATTGATATGCACATTCCCCATTACATTTTAATCTAGCCTTAGAGAATGCTATTAGGGTAATACAAGAGAGTAGGGAAGGATTGACACAAACAGTTTGATGGAGATATAAGGTTACACAAATTATTTAGCTTTGTTGTGTAATAGTAATGAAGCTGTTAGAAGATATGCAAAAAAGTATTAGAAGCTAGTAAAGAAATAGGTTTAGAAGTGAAGGCTGAAAGAATTAAGCTAATGATCACACGAGGAACACAGGTCCAGGACAATAAATTAGTAAATAATTTGAAAAACTTATCATTTGATATGGTTAATGAGTTTAAATATTAAGGAACAATTTTAATTGCAATAACAATATTAGAGTGGAAATTAGGGAATACAGTTGGGCAATGCATATTACTCGCTCATTAAGTTGTTGACATCTTGCCTGCTTTCAAGGAATGTAAAACTCAGAATATTATGTTTTTTATTTAGGGGTCTTACATTAAATGATGAAAATAAATTTAGGGTCTTTGAAAACAAGGTGCTTATAAAGCTCTTTGGTCTAAAACCGGATGAGAATACTGGGGCATGGAGTTTACATAGTGATGAGTTATATACTCTGTATTCTTTATAATACATTATTAGGTTAATAAAATCGCACAAATTACGGTGGGCAGTATATACAGTGTGAAGTAAAGAATCTAGAACTGTGTTCATGGTCTGGACTGGCATATTCAATATGCAGAAACCATTGTGAAGAATAAGACTTAGATGGGAGGATAACATTAAAATGGACCTGAAAGCAATAGAATGTAATGAGGTGGACTGGATAGAACTAGCTCAAGGTAGGGATAGGTGGCTTAATTTTGTAAATGCAATAATGAACTTTCAAGTTCCTGATGTCCTAGAGTAAGTGGTTAATTTAAATTGAGAGTTGTACACACCTTTTACCCCAAAAAGTAGCAATCTTACCATGACCAGTTACACTATGGCACAGCTTATAATATAGGACCACACTGTAATTGATCAAGCTAAGACATCTTCCTCTCAGGGTTAGCAGAGTAAACAACATAGGCAGACCACACATCCTGTTTTGAACAGGACAGCACCTATTTTTTGCTATTTTACAGCCATCCTAAGCATTTGATTAAAAATGTGGTTTTTGTACTTTTTTTAAAAACCTTAACATATGCTTAAATATTGGTCACTGATAAGCTATAATCAAGTTTGCATCATTGCTTACTACTGTTTTGTAGCCAATGGTTTAACCATTGAAAGAGGTTCATTAATTGAGATTGACAATTTTGAACATTGCATAAATAGTGCAACATCATTGAATTATTCAGAGAAAATAACAAATGAGTATTGGCAACACTTTCACATCTGTTCTTTAGCATTAAATTTGGTTCAATGCACTTGTTGGTTTCAGCATATGCATGTCACATACTCCCTAAGTTTTTATTTTACATTTTTCAATGTTTTAAACCTGCAATTTTTTTCAATTGTTGGGTAAAATAAAAAATAAGTTTGTCTGAAAAATACTCAAGGGGCAAGATGATACATAACCAAAAGTTTTTTGGGTTCAATACTCTTAAGAAATATATATAATAATGTTATGTCCTATTCTTTATGAACTCCCCTTCCCAGACCGTTTTTGTCTCAAGGCATTATGGTCATTCTAATACACTACCACTTTAAACACTGTTAACCTAAAATAAATCATGTGATTTATTCATAATAGGTAGTGAGTGAAATGGCTTCCGCTGCTGGACTGGACTGCAAAGTAGACCCAACTTTGGTGACAGCTCTTAGAAATCAAAAGAATGGTATGTGTTTTGCTAAAATAGTAAGAATAATATTAGGATATGTTGATAGTAGTTGAGATGATACAAATCCCGCAGGCTTTTTATGTTACTCATATTTTATATATTGGTTTAAAATTTAACAATATCTGTATTTAATATCACTTACTTTAAACACTAGCATAATAATTGAAGAAAAGATTTCTTAGTTGGATAAAATAAATTGATTTAATGCTTTTATTAAACCATTATTATTAATAGACTAAATAAAACACACACAAATATTCTCTCATATTCTTTACAGTTTTGAGATTTCAACAAATTTATTTTTATAGATTTAATATGCTAGTTAAATTAAATACACCACACACAACTTTTAGTTTACCTTATATAACATACACAAAAACCTAAAACTCATTTTTAAATACAACTGTTACTCTTTTTACACTAAAGTTTTCAATAAACCACTTCTTATTATGTGTATTGATATGTAATATTTTGGGTTCCATATGCCAACTTTACAAGACTAATCAGTGTGCACATCAAAATGTAACAATAATGTGTGTGTTTAGAAATTGAAGAGGATGAACATTTACTGGCATGTCTGCTCATGGTTTTTGTGGCGGTGTCAATCCCTAAACTTGCCCGCAATGAGACATCTTTCTACAGAGCATCATTGGAAGGCCATGCTAATAATATTCATTGTATGGCATCAGCAGTGAATAATATTTTTGGAGCAATGTTTACAATATGTAACCAGGGAGATATAGAAGACCGAATGAAAGAGTTTCTTGCAGTAAGATAATTTTTATATTTATATATATATTTGTTCTTCTTTACTTTTAATCACTAAACAAATTAAATGTTATAGGTATCAAAAATGGTTGGCACATCATCTGGTATATGTTTTGTTTTTTTAATGCCACAATTTTGGAGTGAAAAAGTGTGGCTTAAACATTGTTTATTCCCTAAAAATTTCAAGTAGGTCAAATTTAATGCGTTACTGAACATAAAACTTTATTTTTGTGTGTATATTTTTTAGTTTTCAAAAAATATATTTCACAAATTGGTATTTTCTTTGTGTGCTAATTTTGGAAAAATTGTATTAGTTATGGACATGATATTAAATTGTAAATAATTACAAAATTTTCTTCAATACATTTCATAAAACTATATTTGGATTGATGTTTCCAGTCAAATACATACATAAAATTTGCTATGTATACTAGATAAAACCAATTTCATTTGTCTTTAGTTTAGAATTACTATATGGATAAGGTTTTTTTTTAATCTATTGATTTAGCTCATTTTCATAAATATATTATTTATTGAAATGCTCATAAAATAATTTCTGTATGAAAATACTGGTAATTCATTGGCTTACAAAAAATATGCTTTACAAACGGATATAATTTGAGAATTACCAAGCTATATCATGGTTTATCAATAGATGTCCAACATCTTATCTCTGTTGTAAAAATCATTAAAAGTTTGATCCTTAGCTTAGAATTAGTTTATTTTCTGTTACTAGTTTTTAATTGTTTATCTGATGTGTGTTTGTATGTGGCCTAAATTTAAAATCTAATAAATAGCCAATAACAAGTAGGAACATTAAAATAGTATATTTTGACATTTGCTTTTACATTTTTTGACAATCTAAGACACTTTATATCTTTATAGGACAAAACTACTTTAAAAAAATAATCTAAAATTATTATTAATGGCTCTTAATGGATAAAAAATAATTTTGGGACATAATCATTGCAAAATTTAATTACCAAAAATCAACCATAATACATTTAGGGATGCGGTCTTGACCCATGGATTGTGGTTAATAAATTAACCACATTGGCAATTAAACCTAAAATATTTTGACATATAAAACATTACATTTTAATATACAAAAAAGAAACATACCTTAGAATACTTAGAACAATGTGTTACAGGTATTTATACTTTTTTTTTTCTGTGAAAGGGTGCAAATTAGGTTTTGCACAAATCAACATTACAAGTCGAACAGACTAGGTTGCTGCACATTCATTGACAGAAAGGTATCGACTTGGGTATAATGCCTCTTTCAAAACTTTATTAAGATGAGATAGCAAAGGCCTTACTTTACATAATTTGTCTAGGAAGGGCTGCCCTCATTTAACCATTTGTTTCACTATCATTCAGATGAATAAACCTCAAGATTTTTAGGAAGTGCTTTAATGAAATTATTTTGGCAATTCTTTCTACATGAAAATTATAATTTGATGACCAATAGAGTCGGAGGATAGGTATAGAATGGAAACCCTCTATTATTAACATGCCAATAAATTCCTTGAGCTCATCATCTGTAAGATCCAAGGTCATTCCTTTCTGTAGAGCATTCTTGTTATATTCCTGAACAACGTCAGTCATGAGAGAATGTGTAAAAAATATAAATATTTGTAATTGTGAGATAAAGTCTATGACAAGTATTAGTCTAATTGTTTGTGAATAATGTATGCTACTGAAGTTAGTTGTTATTGATCCTTTTTTAGAGAACTTGAAACTAGATAATTTTAAATAGTAAAGACAATTTATAACATTAAGAATATTCAACCCTCAATCTCAGTGCATTTTAATTTCCTTCCACCACATTATGCTAACCATCCCAGCTAACACATTCCGAGCATTTTAAAGTATTTATTAAAACTCTAGTCGGGATCACGTTTTCATTTTTGGTTACATTCATAATTTTAGTAAGGAGTTATATAACTTCAAAGTCAAGAAAGATTTTAATTTATATTTAATTTATTCTAAATTTAAATCATGTTTTCAGCCAAAATCATCACAATTGTCATGTTCCAAAATTTGCTTTTGCTAGATGTTAGGGGTCTGATCAACAATCTGTCTTCTTGAGTAAAACGCTTATAAATATGTGTATTAAGAAAAATATTTCCTTTTAGCTATGGATGCCAATATATTATATTTAAATACCTATTCTATTAGTTATGCAAACAGTAGACCTCGCTCGCTCCATTAAAAAAAGTATATCTTTTTAAGAATTATGTCATATTCTTATCATTACTACAATCTTGAGATTTGATGTTGAAATAGCTGTTATAGTTTTTCTTTGGATTTTAAGTTAATATTTTTCTTTTGTGATCAAGTTAGACATAGAAAAATTAATACTTTATTTAATCACACATTTTATTTATAAGAAAGGTGGATAGGAACATATAAAAGGGATGAACAAATATGGCTTTTTATAATGAAAATAAGAACACAGTTCACACTTTACGTTGATCCCATTGGACAAAGAGGTAATGGTTGCCTCTTTAAGAAAATCGATTGTCACCGCCCATTCCCCCGACCTAGGTTTCATTCTATCAGAACTCATCAGGGAGGAGTGTGAAACTCGTAATGCAACTTTCTAAAAGAGGAAACCAAAAAAACAAAAAGGAGAAAATGGAAAATTGAAGAATGATATGACACATAGATTGGAGCATGTAAAAGGTATAACATAAAGGACATTGGATGTGAATATATAATATACATCTATAGGGAAAACCTCTTTTCGCACAATTACTTCACACAGTGAAAAGAGGTTTACATTAAAGAGATGAGTTATCTAACTCTTATAATTTTGAATTAAAATCACTTGAGATAAGCTTTTAAACAAAAAACGTTTTGAATGGTTATCATATTTAAACGGATATCCAGATTGAAAAATTATGTAAATTCATTGTTCGGCCTAGGTTCAACAAATGACCTTACCAAACTTTTTCAAAATTGGCCAACGCATTTGACATTTAGGTCATTACAAAGATCCAACATATTTGAGATGCCAAACGCTTAAGTCAAAATGGAAACTAGCTAAGCTTGGCCACTAAAGAGAAATTGTCAAAACCTAAGTACATAGAAAAGTATATCATAACACAGATAATTTAATGATTCATTATGAAGTGTTCAACTTGAAATAAGTTATGATTTGAGCCAATTCAAGTCCAAACCACAGCTCTCCTTACAAGTTATAAAGTAGTATTATTGAACCAAACTGTAATCTTAAATTTAATATGGAAGAACATAGGAAAAAATCACAGAACCGATAGAGTAACAAGCATAATAGAGTAGTACAGTTCACACGCTTTGTGTTGCAGCCTAAATAAATATTTTTTGTCACCCAATTCTTCAATTTAGAATATATACTTTAGAACTCTCTAATAAATGGGAAACATGCAATGAATTTCCCCAAAATATGAAACTAAAAAAGACACTAAAAAATGGGTAAATAAAAATAGTAAGTGAAAAATTCAGAATCTTATAAACTTAACTCTGAATTAAGTCATCAAACATTGAGGCAACAGAGAATATAAAGAACTATTAGATGATGAACTAACTTCAAAATATCTCAACTGAGTTTTAAGAGAGTATGTGTTTGTTTTATTACCTCATTCTAATTCACACAGGAAGTATAAGCATAGTATTTACAAAAATTAATTCTATAAAAGAAAACTACTGTAAGCAATTTTTTTATCATTTTGCTACACTAATAAGAGTATTAACTCATCCCTAAATTAATCAATGTTACCTTTATGATATTTATAATAAAATAAAACTTTAAGAATCTTGATAATCTAAGAGATGCTTAGTCAAATGTCTGCACAGCAAAATATTTATTACTCAAGCTAGTATTTTGCTTTTAAATTTTGTTGGTTAGCTGAATTAATTAACTAAGAAGTGTTTAAGACAACCAAATGACACAGCTAGATCAGTGCCAGTGTTTATTCCTGCCATACTAGACTCTTAAAGCTGGCAGATTTAGATTTGGTGTGAATATCAGTTGAGTCCTCTGGAAAAGTTTTTCCATCCTCTCTATACAAAACATTAATGTCTCCAACCTATGGCATGGGTCAGTTTTTTATTCAAGTCATATATTTTCCACTACTGGCAGGCAAACTTGTCGTAGCTTCATATGCCTTATACTCTACCTTATGACTAGGATAGGCACAACATCCAGTCCCGGCCGTCAATTTATCTATGTGAAAAGTTAAACCCATATTTTCATCAATGATAAATTTTCGGCCATACCGGGAATCGAACCCGGGAGCCTTAGCTCAATAGGCAGACATGCTACCGACTGAGTTAAGTTGTCGGACTGCTCTACAAAAGTGTAAGTTGTGAATAGGCTGATTGAAAAGTAATAAGAATAACAGCAAAACCCCCATTGAGCCAATGGTATAGCTAACCATCTCACCTATAAACTTGATAATTTTCCAAAATTTTATTAGGTTTGTTGAGTTAAATATAATTTTTTTTTTTCACTTACTAATGTGTATGTTTTTAAATAATTTGCGATTGTGGCATTTGAAAAATATATTAATTGTTTTATGTATTTTATTTAAGTTGGCATCATCAAGTTTGTTACGTTTGGGCCAAGAGGCTGATAAAGAAGTAATCCGAAACAGAGAGTCTGTGTACCTATTACTTGATCAGGTTTGTATTTTTTTTACTAAGAATTAAATTTGAATATATGCTAAAAATCACATTAGTAGAACATGGGAAACATTTGGAATGATTATGTGCTACACTGAATATCATCACTGAAGGAACTAACTACATGCTTACTATTGGCAAATCGTATTTTCATTCCCTTGTTTTTAGTAGCCAATATTTATTTAAATATAAGAATAATTTTGCAACGCTGGATTGTCGATGTTACCATTAACTCCTTCTTACTCCAGTTTAGTCATAAAGTTACACAATCTATTTATCCTTGCATACCTGTCCTGATACCTAGTATGTAACACAGGACCTATTTCTACTTAAAACCTGTTAATTGGAATAGAGCACTAGGCTAAATCATGACTAAATTAGGGAGGATAGCCAGCACACTTTCCTTGGTGATACTGGAGTAGAAATTGTGTAGATAGAAACCTAAAAATCACATTTTTAAGGACAAGCTTTCACTTTCACTGACAGCTTCATCAGGTCAAGAGAGTAGACTGATGCTCTTGTTTGAACTGCAAGGTTGACTGTCCACAGCTGGCTGTTTTTCAGTTATATCATTATATAGATGGCAGCACTATGAATAAATAGATAGAAAAACTAGAAATTGTGTTATATACTGTATTATTGTGACATTGAATGTAGTAATAAGAGTGCTGGTATAAAGAAGAGGAATTACCTAAGGTTGAGGTTAGGGGCTTGTCTGGATTTGATAATATATTGATGGGCCAGTGCCCATATCCTTAGTTGTGAAGGGTTGCATATTTCTTTGTTCAGGGATTTGACCACCTTGGTTGTGTAACAGTGATTAAAGTCTAGATTATGGGTTTTGGCATGTGATGCTACAGACTTATCTTTATTTTTCATTTTTGTGTCATGTCGATGACCATTCATTCTCTTTCTTAGTGTTTCTGTTGTGAGACCAATATATGGTGCTTGGCACTAGTTGCATTCCAGTTGGTAGATAAAGTTTTCAGAATCACAAGTATGGTGGCCTTTTATAGGATAATTTATTTTAGTTATGTTGCTGGAGAATGAATTTGTTGGTTTATGTATGGTGGAGGTTTTGCAGGGGGTGCAGTTGCAGGGAAATGACCCGAATCCAAACAAATATCAGGTTAATTTCCCTGTTAAATTATTGTGCAATCTCTTGGCTCATCTATAAAAAAAAAGTTATAATTTCAATGAAAACATCATACTCTACCCTAATTATTGATGAATCACATGACATAAGTGTAACTAGGCAAATGGTCATTGTGTTTCGTTTTTTAATTGGCTGAATGTAGAAACTAATTGTACAAGGTGGTCGCATTTGGAGGTAAATCTTTTCAACATTGTAAACAGTGCATTTGAAGAGGACGGTATTTCTTGAAACAACTGCTTGAGTATTTCATCAGATGGAGCAAAGGCTATGGTGGGAAAGTTTAATTCTGTTTCATCCAAAGTCAGAAAACAAGGGAATTTGGGGTTCCTTCATTGTGCTTGCCATGTTTCTAACCCAGCTGCAGCCCATGCCTGCTATGAATTGCCTGGCGTATGTAAACAGCTTGCAAGAGATGTTTACTCGTTTTTCCAAACATCTGGAAAATGAAAGGATGAATTTAAATAAATCCAAAATATGCTTGGGGTCAAGAACCACAAAATCTTGCGGCCATGTTTTATAAGATGGTTGGCCATGCTACAGTGTGTTGAATGCCTTCTGGCGCAGTGACCTGATCGGACTGAGTGTTTTAACTCTAAAATTGATAAGAAAAAGAAAAGCTTGGAGTTAGTCCAATGTATTAAAGACCCCCTAAATTCTAACACTGCAAAATTGTATTTCTATTTTCTTAAAGCAGTTTTACATACGTCACACAATTTAATGTGGTATTTCAGCAGGAAATACCATATGTTCATAAACTTTATTCAGAAATTTTTTCACTTCTTCGCATGCTCATAGCAAGTTTTGTTCCATTTCCTGTTCTCCAAACTCGTAACATATCATTTATCGATTATAAACAAGAAAATCAATAGAAAGATTTTTCACATTTCATAGGCCATGAAATACACAAACTTATGGAAGCAAGCATTCAAATGGATTTCTTTCATCATATCCAAAGATTTTATGAGATGGTAACAAAAGAATTATATCTCTCTTACCTCTTGATAATGAAGTTTTAAAGAAAGTTAGGATTTTTGGTCCAGATAATAAAGCATCAGGAGACTGGCAAAAAGTGTAAAACACTGACATATCAATTTCCAAATGTCACTCACAATAGTTATAGAAACAGTCTTAATGTAGTCCTTTGCCTATACTCTTTGGGATACACCCAACTCATTGAACATTACCAGCTCTGACAGTATTGACACATATTAATTCAAAATGTCACAACATGAGAATGGCAAAACATGTTTTCCAACATTGTGCAAACTTGCAAAGACAACACTTATATATTCTCACAGTAATGCAGGAGTGGAAAGAGTTTTTAGCAAGTTGACTATGATTAAAACTGCCCGTAGGTCCTCACTAAAATTACCAATGCTGAATGCTTTAATGCACTGTTCTTGCAGAAAACACCTGACCAAGTTTAAGCCAAAGAATGGATTGCGAAGGAAAGTGAGAAGACTTAAGAAATAGGAAAAATAAGAATTAATATTGCAGTTATAAAGCAAGTGTTTTTTTTACTATTTTTACTTTTGTGTGAGTGTTTTTAATGTAATAAACTAGATTTCCATCTAAAATACCTGCATAACCAACCTTTGAAACTCCAATAATTGTTTTTTATGCTATATTCTTTCATCTTTGGAGTCAGCACAGAGTCAAGGTTAGTTAATATTTATTTGCATAAATTTAACTAGACCAAAATTGTACAAAATGTGAAGTTAATAGAATGCATATTTAGGGGGAAAAAATCATGTTATTATGAGATTTATATAGCATATAAAAATTAAATTAATACTTTACAGGATTATTTCATGTTAAGAAATAAAATACTTTGGTGGCAGCCATGCCAAAGCCATATAAGATTCAGGAGGGCTATTATGCTGCCAAGTATACAATACTAGATTGTAATGTTAGAGAGCAAAATCTCAATGAATATCAACACACAGATTGCAAATGATTGTAATTACAGCACTATCTGTATGGAGGGAACAACATTTCAATTAATTACATACCTATTCATGCCATTCCCTTGTGGAGTAGGCAATAAACTGTGCAGATAGATCAAACAAAACAACAGCTCTGTATTTAATCCCAGTGGTGGATTTAAAATATTTGCGCTCCTGGGCACAATTATAATATGCGCCCTCTCCCAATTTTTTTTTTGTCAAGGGATTTAGGGAGTTTTGGTGGAAATAGGTGTTGCGGGGGGGGGGGGGGGGGGTAAGTTAGTACTTGAGGAAATATNAAGTTAGTATTCAAGAAAAGATTTCTACGAAAGATAATCAGGCATGTACAATGTGCATGACCTACATTAGCTTGAATTAACATTATGAAGAAGGGGAGACTGATCTCAGTTACAAAGCGATTGCAAAGTACAGTTATTTAAAAATAAATATTGTCGTTCTGACCTAAACTTGAACCATTCTGATAATGTTAGTCAATAAATTTTAAACGTAATTAATAAAAATATATTAAAGTAAACATAAAGATAATGTTATCCAAAATGTGCTGCCCCTTAAAGCCACCGCCCCTAGGCTCGTGCCTTGTGGGCCTATAGTTTAAATCCGCTTTTGCTTAATTTATCCTCACTAACTTTCTCCACCCTATTCTTGCATACACCTTTTGTTTCAATGACATCCGTACACAAAGTTATATATGATTATGATTTTTTATTCTTAAAACTCTAAATGCTTCTTTTTTTCACACATGTTGTAGATGAATGTGTGAAAAAGAAAATCATTTTTAAGAGTTTTAAGAATAAAAGAGCATGTATGACTGCATATGGATGTTGTTGAAGCGAAGGGAGTATGCAAGGATATATAAGTGAATAAATTTATTGAGGATGGATTAAGTTTTTTTTAAAGCTATGTGTACAGTATCTTGCCTACCTCGTGAGGGAACGTGATTTGGTATGTATTTATGTAATTAATTGATTGAAATGTAGACCCTCCATACGGTCAGTGCCGTAATTACAATAATTTGCAACCTGTGTGTTGATATTCATTGAAATTTCCCTTTAAAATACAATATGGTATTGTATACTTGGCAGCATAACAGCCCTCCTGAGTCGCAGATGAATGTGCTATCTGATAGCTTGTGATACTATTGTCGCTCATGTGTAGCTGATATTTTCACACATCTATTACAGACACAGCCTCAAACTATGAGTTAAAATACCCTGAGCACACTATAAGTCCTGGATTTCTCAATGATAGATCATTGGCGAGCTAATCCAAACTTTCCAGGTTTGATTCCCCTATCATTTTTCAATTATTGAAATGTGGTCCCTTCCATACGGCAGTGCCATAATTACATTGATTTACAACCTGTGTGATGATAATCAGTTAACTGAGGCAGAGTGAAAATAAATCCTTAAGCCATAATACCTGTAGTTCTCCTGTACCGTATATTCAGTATACATTGAATATCAAATTTTATATTTGTAAGATAGTTTGACCCACCTCGGTGGTGTAGTTGGCTAATGCGCTAGTTTCATGTTAGCTAGACTGCCGATGGCGGGAATATCGAGGTGAGGCCCAAATCTCGGCTGGGTGAACTGGGGGGGCGGAGGGGGGGTTCCTAAATGGATATCCTCGCTCTCTTTATCCACGCAGATGCGGGTCCACTTCCTCTATATCCAGCCTCCCCAATTCCTAACCCATTAGTGTAATTAGTACTTAAGCATGCAACCTGAACAGATAGTAAGGTGCAGTGCTAAAATTAAAATAATTATAAATGAAGTGTGCATTTATGTGCATACACACATGCAGGGTTGATGATTTATTTAGTTATTTGAATAAATGTATCTTTACTTGGTTGACATTGACAACATTGATTTATTACTTTTGTAAATTTATAGCAACAAATCAATGTTTCCAAACATTGCAAAATTAAATATTAATACACCTTAAAGCATGAGATTGTAATCTACTTATCTTAATAATAATATTTAACACCGCGTCTTACTACCCGTTCGGGTTATACACTTTAAGTACTAATTACTTTAATGGATTAGGAATTGGGAAGGTTGAATTAGAGG
>CABEEJ010003100.1:78128-90832 GCA_901482245.1 Timema douglasi | reverse complement strand
TGATTTTCTCATACACCTTTCCAAGACTGCTAAGTAGGCTGATAGGTCTCCTGTTCTGTGGAAATTTAGAGTCCTTGCCTGGCTTCAGTATGGATATCACATCCGCCACCTTCCAAACTCCTGGAAAGTAGTCCCACCTTAGCGCGGCGGAAAATATGGATGTCAGAAGGGTAATGATTGTACCGGGGGTATGGCACAGCATTTCGTTTGAGATTCTATCACCTCCCGGGGCTTTATTCTTCTTCAGCTCCAAACTTATGGAATCACATGGCAAGGTAGAGTGTAGGCCCTTGATCACTACTTTAAATGGTTTATCTTTCTCTAACATGTATATGTAGTTTTCTAATGAAGCTTCCTTTAGAATATTTAAGAGTGTGGAGTAGTCCCTTAAGGAGGAAGTAATTATTTTAATCCCCTCTGCAATGCAGTAGTGTTTGTATTCCTCTTTTAAATTTTGCTTTAGTAGTTTGATTATGTTGTTATATTCCGCTGCGTTCGAAACCACTATCGGTGGTGTCTTTACCTTTTTGGTTGAAGTCTCTTCACACTGGGCGTCGTCTATCGACTCCATAGTGGGGCCCTCTTGGTCATTGGTGACTTGCCCACTAGCCCACTAGCTAGTGCGGTGAATTGATTTGTTACCTTAATCGCCTTTAGGACTAGAACATCAAATCCCGGTTTGGCCCTGTGTTTCCGTTTTAGAGTTGAGGCAGGTTCAAATCTTAAAACAGATTGGTGCTGGTTACCTGGTGTATTACGCGTTTGTCCATGTTGTACCTCCATGGTACCTTTTCCTGTGAGTGGCGTGTCCATGTTCCCATCCTGGGACTCCTCTGACATGGTGTCCTCTTCTTCTTCATCCCCGGTGACGTCAACGTCAGATCCAGTAGACATTTTAATATTTAGAGGGTTTAGCTGTTGCTCTTCCACACGATTTGGGGTTCGGCTATAAAGAAAAATACTCTCCATCCATAGCTTTTTTAATATATGAGAGGTGTACAAATCAGTATCGTTGCGCTATCTCAATAAGTCAACTTTTTATTAAATGTAGTTCTCATTTTATATTTACGTCAATTCATATACGACAATAACCTAATCATAAAATTGTTAGAAGACGTATATACCTGGCACCCGAACATAATACAATATAGTCAAATGCCCACGAACCCAATACGTCAGGTGAGATTACGTAACATGAGCTTACAGATATCAGAATATTGAGATTTTACTGTATTTGCGTTTTATGATTTTTGGAATTGGCCTACTAGCTCATAATTTATAAACAGAAAAAATAAACACAAAATTTTCGATTTAAAAGTATTTTTTCTTATGTCATAGGTAAATAATAATAATAATGATAATAATAATAATACTTAGTACCGCGTCTTAAAACCCGTTCGGGTTATGCGCTTAAGTTCTAATTACTCTAATGGGCTAGGAATTGGGAAGCTTGGGTGTAGAGAAAGTGAACCTGCATTGACGTGGAGGTAGAGTGGAAAACCATTGAAGTAAAGCCACCCCAGTTCACCCGAGCAAGATTCGAACCACGGATCTCCCCATCCTCAGCAGTCTAGCTCAACACGAAACTTGCATGTTAGCTAACTACGCCACCGAGAAAGATATCAAAGGTAAAGAATTGGCAAATGATTTCATAGCGTTAAATATTTTCATTGACAGCTGAAAAACGAAAATAGCTGGTTTTACTTCCAATGAGGGACTGGAACCAACTGTAACTTTCATTGCCTATTCCAAATAATTTAACTGATGGACCTAGTGAATTCCTCATCTTTTGTTTATTTCATCTCACTCCTCATTTTTATAAACCAATAATTTAAACAGTTCTTTGCTGATTGTGCTCAAGCGAATTTGGAATTAGATGAGTTAGGGAGTGGGGTGCTAGAGAGGAGGGATACATTTGCACTCTCTTAGTTAACCAAGTATGGGTCTAAAATCAACATATTTAGGGACCTTACTAATAATTTCGTTTAACAACCTTTAACATGTTTTTGGTTGTTTGTTTAGGTTTTATCAATTATTATATCCTCGGTAAATATGGTAGTAGTTTTTGTATATAAATAAATATATCAGAGAATGTTCAAAACAGTGTTTATTTTAGAGCAAATGTCTGTTATTAAAAACAGTACAAATGGTTTCCTAAAAGAGAAATAGAATGTAAAAATAATTTAAAACTCGCTTGAATGCCCCGAAGGTGTTTTAACGACTCGATACAGATTTATAAAAAGGTTTAGTTTGATATTTGAATGTTAAAAGAGTTATGTTTTGAAATTATTTTGTTATACATTTTATCAACTTGGCTACTCAAACAAACAAATTGAAGAAATATTTAAAAAATGATTAAACGTGTAATACCTGAACCTAATGATCAGTAAATGTTTTAAAAACTGACTTAATGCTAGAACAGACACAACATCCATCATCCCAGCATTTTTTTCTTTACAGAACCGCGTCTTACTACCCTTTCGGGTAATACGCCCATGTACTAATTATGCTAAAGTATTAGTTATGAAGAAGGTTGGATTTAGAGAAAGTGATGGTTTGGAAATCGGCACGTTCTCTCGTAGGTGAGAGTACTCGAATAAGTTTTGTGTTCTATCTTTACTACAAAAACAGAATTTAAGAGCTTAAGCTTCATCGTCGAGGAAAGATAGATCCTAATAGTTTACCTAATAACAAAACACCTGTTCCTATCAGTATGGAACATTACTAGGACTCTACAGTGAATAAAACGCAATTGAAAAAATATTTCATCACTTGGATCCAAAACAATGATCTAACAAAAAATTATCCATGCACTATCTACCCATGAGTCGGGATTTGGTTGCCCTGGCATCGAATGCTTATGTGTAAGTATGGACAAAGGTGTCTCGCTTGATTTACCTGGTTTTGAATGCCACCATGCGAGGCTTATGACAGAAGCCTTGTCCATTTTTATCATATGGTCTCAGTGGACATAGTTCAACGGATTGTAGTGGCATCCAAATATACAAAAGTGCTGGTGACTATTTTATACCGTTTCTATACTGTGTGGAAGTCCAAGGAGATTAGGAAGTGATGTAGATTAGGTAAAACACAAGAGAGCTGTACGATTGCACATCCTAAATCGAAAATTGTCATAGCATTTCAACCTCATACTTCCGGTCATCTTTCAGGATATGACAGTACTAGTCAATTTTCCACAAAATAATCAGCACAAAAAACTCGTTAACTACAGCTATGCTTCTTGATGATGTTGGTGTGACCCCTTTAGTGAAGTTATGGAAGCAAATGGTGAGGCATTATTGATGAAAATTCTGAAACGACATTTCTATACACCTGATGCGTATTGGTACCCCCAGTATCACCAAAAATTAGTATTTAATTTTACAGCTTAGTGCCGACTACCAATTCAATTAGACTTCACTTCAAAAAAAAGCCTACTACCAGTGTTACCGATGGATTAATTAATCCATTGTCAGCTGCGAATAATCTTAATCCTCTAGGTCAATGTTCCATCTTCAAGTACCCCCAGATATAATTTATCTCCAAATTTGTAACCCGAAATCGTTTTTTTAGCACCGCGTCTCTCTTCTCGTTCGAGCTATACGCCACTCCCCAAAATTACTGGAGCATAATGCAAGCCATACACATTATATAAACTACATCTAAAATAAAGGCTCTTTCAGATCACATGTCTATACGTTTATAGCTCTAAATCTGGACCTGATTATCATGAAATATTAGGCTCTAGTCGATATATACATATATCATTTATTACGTACTCCTTAAGATGCATTTGTTTTTCCCTGGTTTAATACCACTGACCTTGTATATGGCTACATAGAAAGTGATGGCGAACTATTTACTCAAATAACATTCTCATCAACCTGCCTTGAGATTTTCTTACGCTATACTCGTGCAAGAAGTGTTTTCGAGGGAGTACCTTTTATTGTTCTTATGAACGTTCATGCTGTTGATTTCAATATGGTGGCCAAGCGATCAAAATGCTTGTCATATAATCAATGGTTTTTACTCACATTGACGCCCTGGATTAAGTACGTGAGGTTAAATTGAGAGTACATGAAAGTGCACTCAAAACTGGAGATAGCTCCATGACTGCATATCGTTTGATTGTTTATATTTTGTAGGTGTGCCACTCAAGCGGAATGTTCACAACACAGGAATATTAGATTTTTTTCACACTGGGATAAAAACCATAGTATCCCAATAAGGTTTGTTGAAGACCTAAGACCTTAAAAATCTTGACCAAGACAAAACTTTTTGGAGGAAAGGGGGTTAGGGGGAAGGTGGAGTAAGATTATTTGGGATAGGGATTCTCGGTTCCATTGTTACACGGGTAGAAAAAAAGCTTTAGACTGAAAGTGAAGTAAAATGGCACAAGAGAGAAACGTCAAACGGGTCAGGGGTCGAAAACTCTCTGAACTCTCAACCCACTTTGACCCCCTGGTACTGCCGCTCCAACTGACCCAAGCTCACTACTCTTCCCACCCCACTTACCCATCGGCCCCATTTTATTTTCACGCGGTAACAGCAAACCCATCTCTATTAGAGGCGTAACTCTGTACAGACAAAAAAAAACGGTAGAACGGTAGAAAAAAATTGTCACCTAGTATTCAACCAGAGCAAACATTCCAACTACACGCCTCAGTGGTCGAATGGTCTAAGCCCTAAGTAAGGGATATTCAACTTTTTTGAGCCCTCGGTACACTGATCAAGGAGCTAAAACTGTATGGCACACCATCCGTTTTTTAAGGAAAGATTATACTTAAAAAAACTAGCATTAAGATTGTTCAATAGTTCAATAGCTAAAATTCTAATTATTGTGCTATTTAAAAAATAGTGTTAGTTATGAATTTTTAAATATTTATTTTTTATTCTCTTCTTTAGTTGTCTTCTTTTTTATCTCCCTCTAAGCTCTGACGGCATACCTGCTGACCCTTTGCGGCACATCGTTGAAAAACGCTGGTATATGGTGGATTCTTAGGCACAAAAATGCTTTAAATAGGCATCAAATATATGGGGTCCAGGCACCAGAATAGGCTCATTTGGCAATGTAAAATTGATTTTACTGCCTACTAGTTTATTACCTACAGCCAATCCATATTTGTTTGACACCCCATCTCACTACTCGTTCGGGTTATACACATATATACTAATTACCCTAATATGTTAGGGTTAGAAAGGTGGTATTAAGAGGACGTGTGTTCTCATTTGGGTGGAGGGAGATTGAAAAACCATTTAGTATAAAACACTGTAGAGACACGGGACCAAGATACAAATCTCAATCTCCTCTTCTGCGGCAGTCCAATCTACTTCGACTACCAAAGGGGGTCACATGCTGTTAGCCTCTAGATTTTCAGTAGTGAATGGGGCTATATTTTCAGATATATTGTTTTTAAGAGTTTGAAAAGCTGATTTCTACTTCACACAATGTCAAGAGAAAAAATCTCAATTTTATCATTTCCGAAGAAGTTTAACTTTTCTCCTGCAACGACATGCAGTTTCCTCCTAAGATGTCTGTCAATACTTCCATTGTCCTCCACCAAATTCTACGATCATTGGAAGCTATTTAACACATGTCGATTTTCAAACCTACTCAAAACAAGTATGTTGCAACTTAAAATTTCTTCAATACTGGACTATTTCAGCAGAAAATTAATACCATATGAAAAATAGAGAAGCCAAAGATGAATTAGACATTCTATGGCTCTTATTCAAAAAAGAGGCAAAGACCAATAGAATAGGAAACTATAGGCACTATAAAATTAGCCTATTGTACTCTTAATAACTTGAAATGCATATATATTATATTGATATGGATTTTATTGAGATATTTGCCCCGCGATTGAGCACCAAATATTATGATATAGGATTTTATTTGTGATACGAATGTGAACGATACCGGGTTGTATCATGATGAGGACGCGTGCATGCCTCACTGCGCACTTGTACACGGCTATATGATCTGATTATATGCCATTCTTATGAAATGAGTAAGACTTTTATTATTGCACACGATTTATTTAGGTGATTACACTTTCGGTACTGTAGACTTGATATTAAAGTGATACAGTTTTTATGTGATAATACTATTTTTTTGTATCACGATAACAATTTTCTGTATTTAAATTAAGGTGTACTGTCACTGTGATATTACAAGGTTTCTGTTTGCTGTTTTTCTGTGTAGATTAATACGCACTTTTGTCTCCAGTGTTAAAACTAGCTAACTGGATAACTCCTGGAAACCTGATGTTGTGAAGGCTAGCTTCCTATTGGGTAAAGGGAGCCATCATGTCACATGATTTTCAAAATACAATGGAGTTTGTCTTTTAAAGGAAGAAAGTTTTAAAACGTAGTGTATTGAAATTACTTCTGAAAACGCGTGATTCTCCATGGATGAAGTATTAAAAGGAATCTTTACATACAATTCTTTAAAGAAAAATACACTTCATCCATGACTTTATGAATATATGAGGGGGGGTCCAAAACAGAATCATTACATTCTTAACTGCCTATGATTTACGATCAAGGTAAAGAAAAGACAAATAGGCAAATTCCAGTCCCTATTAATGAGGGTGGTTTTTACTGAGTACCTTTCTACTTTCTCTCCCCAGGAAAATTTGGGTGCATATGCGTACATCCTTAACGGATCGTAAGATGCTATAATTTAAAAAAAAATATATAGATGGCCCGAATGGGTTTTAGGTTGATTATATTGAAAAATAGCTCATTATTATTATTACTATTATTAAGTTCTTGTTCTTACGGGTAGGTGACCTGGTGGTCTAGGGGTAAGGTGTCAGACTTCTATGCTGGCGGCCGGGGTTCAATCCTCGGTCCCGGCAAAGATTTATCTGATTACCAAACCCTTTCTTCACCTCTGACAAGACATCTTGTGAATGTGTGGAATGCCAGGCCTCCACCGTGGTTCGGATTCTACGTTAAACTGTAGGTCCTCCATTTCATCTCACAATCACCCTACCATTACACATTGGCGTAAGTGCGTATAACCCGAACGGGTAGTAAGACGCGGTGCTAATAATAATAATAATAATTGTTCTTACGATAGGTCCATTACGTTAATCAATGAACTTAGACCACCATAATGCCCCATCCTCTGCCTCCTTCAGTTTCCAGAAATAACATTTTATTTAGTTGTGTATTATTTTCCACAAGTGGAACACTTAACTTTTATGGGTTAATTTATAAATACATGCTTTCACATTTTCATCAAATTGTGGTTTCCCGGATTGAATCAAGATTAACCAAATAAAGAGTTTTTTTCAGTAGACTTTTCTCTCCTCGGAAAATTAATGTATTAATATAAGAGAGAGAGAAAGGGTCGTATATAGTAAATAGGGCTAGTTTATCGCTTTGTGTGCTAGCGAGTGAGCCCAGCATCTTGTAAATAATTCAGATTGTCACGTGTCTTGAAAAGATGAACAGAGTATGGCCGTATTGCACTGAACTGGAAAACATTTTACTGTTAGACAAAATAGGGCAATTGAGGTGGTATGGAAGGAAACATGACATAAGGTGGGATCATGTGAGCGCGAGGAAAGGTAGGTGTTTTTTCAGTTTTTATAGAAAAACTTTTTTTTTGCCAGAATAAATAAAATAATTCTACAGTATAAACATAGAGTTTAATTTTATTCATGTGGTGATATCAACAGTTGTTTAATATCTATAAAGAGCATAGTGGCATTAGAAGACAAACTTATTAAATGAAGATAAGAAGATATCATTAAATTTCAGGAATGCCTCGACAGATATTCAAGAAATATTGATATCACCATGTAGAGAAAATTAAACTCTATGTATCTACTGGAAAATTATTTAATTTATTTTCTTAAAATAAATTATTTGATATACAAACTGCAAAAAACACTGACCTTTTCTTGCACTCCCTAAACATAGAGTTTAAGTTTCTTCATATATTGATATCAACATTTGTTGAATATCTGTCAAGAGCATAGCGTCAATAGATGAGAAACTTTTTAAATAAAGCGAGAAACTTGTTATTAAGTTCCAGAACACCTTTAACAGATATTCAACAACTGTTAGGTCACAATGTGAAGAAAATTTAATTATCTGTTTGTACTAGAGCAATATTTTATTTATTTTTGGTAAAAAAAGTTTTTCCATAATAACAACAAAACATTGGCCTTTTCTCGTGTTCGAGTCCATCCCACCTGTCAGTATTTTTCTACTATAATATATACAAAATTGATACAAACTTTAACTTAATTTTTTACATATTATTAACTCAACAGTTCTTGAATATCTGTCAAGGACAGCTTGAGATTTGATGAGAAATATTTCTCTTAATTTAAAAACTTTCTCATCAAATGTCTTGATGCTAATTACCAGGGCTCGTATTTTGACTACATGTTTGTTTTTCTTGTTCGTCACATGCAATACTCTTGCGTGCATAAATTCTGTTCATGAGCCCTTGTTGTAGAAATGTAAATTTTATAGGTAATTTTTTCATCTTGAAATTTAAGATTATATGTTTTTAGTTTGTGTCATTTGAAGCTATATTTAGGCATTTTTGGGTCAATTTTAGGAATATTTGAATCATCTTAAGGCATTCATATGGAATAAGTATATTTAAATACTATCGATATTGTATACATGCATAAATGCCCAAACGCTTTCAATACACAGTTGTCTGAAAGAAAAGATAATGTAGGCCATGAACTTTGTATCTTCTTTGTTTGTATGGTTTTAAAATACACATTCTTGGTGAGACACTGCAACTATCTATAGAGGGTTGATTTGGAAGAGGGTAGTTATTAATTCTCAAGCAAATATTTGTAAATCACTCTTTTATATATCGGAATACAAGAGTTTAGTTTTTAAAGGTTTTTCATCACACATGTGTGTGTGTTTATTTGTATTATTATTATTATTATTAGCACCGCGTCTTACTACCCGTTCGGGTTATACGCACTTACGCTAATGTGTAATGGTAGGGTATGTGTAATGGTAGGGTGATTGTGAGATGAAATGAAGGACCTACAGTTTAACGTGGAATCCGAACCACGGTGGAGGCCTGGCATGTTTATTTGTAAAGAGCGTGCTTGATTTAGACATGTGCATTCATTACGAGTTTTTGTTTATAACTCCAAGAGCATCTTTTGAAAATTTGAAGTCATTTTTTAAAACATTTAAATTATTTTATATAACCTTTTTCTATCATTTTTAGGTCATTCAAATCTGAGGCCTGCTCATGACAGATATTCTAGAACTTTTGATATTATGTACTAGATGTAGAAAATGAGTCTACACTTTTATACTCAAACAATATTCTACTCATTTTATATATAAAAAAAATAAGATAAAAAACTGTAAAAACACTGGTTTTAAGCTCACTGAAATTTGGCAGGATGGTAGAAAAAATGCATAATATAACATGAAACGTCTCAAAATGGGATATTTAAAAATGGGTTGCTGGGAATTTGGGGGTTTTGGGGGGGTCTAAATATGGAAAAAAACTTATCAGAGAAGGTAGATGATTGAAATTTGGCAGGTAGGTAAAGGTACCACTCCAAATAAGCATACAGGTCTTAAATTTTGAGATTTAAAGGTTGGAATGGGTTAAGTGTGGTACGGAGGCGGGAGGGGGCTGTCCAAAACTTTCAAAACCAATAGAAAAAACAAATAACAAGTGTGGTATAAACCTGGGAGGAAACTTGGCAGTATTGTAAAGGGATTGCCTCATATAACCAAAAAAATCTAAAAGTGGAAAATCACAAAATAGGGCACTGGGAATTTAGGGGTATTGGTGGGTCTAAATATATCATAGGCCTTTGAGGGAAGGTAAATAATTATCAGGAGAGTAGAGGTACCACTCCAAATAATCAAGATGTGATGGGGGAGGGGTCAAAACTTTCAAAACTATAAGAAAAAAAAACTTAAAAGTTTAGTATATATACAACTTAAACTTGGCAGGAAGACTATGGTGCTACCCCAAAGGAAGTCTGAATTTTAAAAATTTGATTCTATCTACGCTTTCCAACCTGTTTACTAATTTTACTCTCTTAATCTCTATTACACTTTCTAGCCTTTTTACTTACACTTTTACCCCTTTTTTTAAAAATAAAATTTATTAGAAATCTACTTTTTACTCTCTATACCATTTTGCCTTTTTTTTTTGCACTTTTTACATCTTTCTACGTCTTTTTAAACCTTTAACCCTTTTTACTCTAAAGCATTTATCTGGGGCTTAGCTGGTTACTTAATATAAAAATGTGTAAAAAGTGCGTTAACGTGAAAAAAGGCCAAACGGGTAGACATTGAAAAAATGTCCAAAATATCCAAAAAGGTCAAAACTGGCAAAAGGGGCACACTTTGCTACGCGCATAAACGGACCTCGCTATAACACACCTTCGTGGCCAGCCTGTGGATGACCGTAATGTCTCGCAAATTATATGAGGTCTACACGGAATGAATGTTTATCTTATTTCAATATAAAATTTGGTGGTGATCGTATAGTGGGTTAAATTAATTAAATAAATCATATATTTAAATTTATTTTAGCAATTCACTCGATACGCGTCACGCGTCTTATTTAGTGTGAGAGTGGCCGTCAACCGATTTAAGGTGCATTACAATATCCACGGCTTAGCCGTGATATAATATAACTACTACGCGCTATCACGCCTGATCATTATTTATTAGAATAATTATATCCGCGGCGACTAATCGAACGACTAACGCGAGGTGTCGTTTAAAGGTTCACAAAAATATGACACCCCAGAATTCACCTGGGAGCGTCCTTGGCCGTAGCCCGGTGAGACAAGAATAATGAGTCTCCTACTTGACTCAACCGATACCGTTTTTTAAATATTGGGAAAAATACTCCCATAGGTCTAGAAGATCCAACCAACATGGACGAACCTAACTGTCCCCCGGACCGTTAGCGCAGTCCAAGACAAGGGAAGATAAGTAAAAATAGTAAACCAAATAAAAATGGTAACATCATTAAAAGGTTATCAAATGTTTAAAAAGCGTAGAGATGGTAAAAAGAGTAAAACGGCTAAACCGGGAAGAAAGGGATAAAAGGGTAGACAAGATAGAAAAAGTGTAAACGTGGTAATAAAGGGTTTTAAAAGTTTTTTTTTTTAAGTTAAAAGGACAAAATGGGAAAAATGGTTAAAATGGTTAAGAAGGTAAATGGTGTAGATACGGTAAGAAAAACAATGCCAAAATAATTTTAGTTGGATATAATTACAACCCTCTAACAACTAATTACTTATGATGCCACACCATAATTTTTACTAGCACCAACAGGCAAGAGTTCAAGGTATTGTGTATTAATAGAGAAGTTATAATTTAATCTTACAATACAAAAAATGCCAGTGTAAAAAAAATAATTCAAATTACATTTCTATTTTGACATTTTGTATTAGTTAGTCTATTTTAGCGCTTTTTATCACAGTTCAAGCCAATAAAGGATTAATATTTTAACACAATTTTAAAATTTGATTACTATTACCTGTGGATAATTTTATATACTAAAAAAGAACAAATTACTTTCTAGATTCCCCATGCAAAAAATGGGTACACCAGCCATTGGGTTTACAGAAAACAGTTTTGTACAGGCTATCAAAAAATAATGGGGACTACAAAATGATTTTGTTAAGAACAAACTAATTTTGTAGTCAACATTAAATTTGTTTTAACTTGTAGAAAACGGTTTTTTCTGTGTTATTATAAAGATATTAACTTATCTTCAGGTAAATTACTTCTTTATAATGCTGTAAAAATTTGCTGTACATGAAGAGTGTGGCCGTATGAGGAGTCCGTGAGGTGTCATGCGGCCTTCCTATGTCAAAAGGTTCCCCACCCCTGGTGTAGCAAGAAGGCATAGAGAAACTCGTGGCATTGAAATAATTAGTTTAAAGTAGTCGCTACTACCGTTATAAATTTTTAATGTTTGACACAGTAAACCATTTAAATAGGAAAAGCTATAGTAGAATTATGGTAGTAAGAATTTTTTAAGGAATACAAACATATCTATATTTTCCTTCAACATTGATACTATCTTACTAGATTACTGGTATTGTCTTATCTATATTGATTTAGTTATCAAAAGTAACAGGTGCAGACAACATGACTGGACGTAGGAATATATTAAATAAATTGGTTTTAATAACTTTAGTAGCTTTCAGATACTGTCCTTTCTACCAGAATCTTGTTATCGATAAATTTGTTTTGATCCGCGTTTGTGGCAGCATGGTCTAACGCACTACTCTTGCAGTAGACTAGACTACCAATGCGTAGCTAGTACATATATTTATAATCTGAGATGCATGCTTAAAAAACTGGTTTTGCAATAAAAGTGTTATTTTAATGTTTATGTAATTTTGATGATCTATCGATTAAAGCCTTGATTAAATCGACCAAACCTTTCTAAGTGTATATTAACAACCTGAAAATAAATTCAACATTCATTAAGCTAATTACGAATGCATTACTTTACACTAAACGATGGCTCCAAAGATGATGAGTTATCTTTTCTGCTTCTATCTAAAGAGAGCGACTCATTAGCGCTTGAAGCTCACATTGAAGTACGTGTTTAAATTACTGGTACTTTAATGAATGAGTGTCTTCTTTGACAAACCAGTTTCTTCAGAGGTTTGGGAGACCCTGACTTGAAACGGAAAGAACCATCAGAAATG
>CABEEJ010003100.1:63128-73128 GCA_901482245.1 Timema douglasi | reverse complement strand
TACTTCAACTAGTTTATAGATAAGTATGATTAAAAAAAATTGTTCATGCAAGGGTCACCCCCAATATCTTATAGCGTATCTTATTTTCAAACATTCACCTAGGGACTCCAGCTCCCCTTCAGATTTGGGATCAAAGCCCTTCCGGTTTCGCCGTCACTGAATACGATTAGTGAAAAGGGAGGGAGGCTTGCGCTTTTCCACTGGTACCGGGCTTGGTTTGAGCGCCTGGTGGGGCTGGATTTGAACATGATAGTTATTATTTTTTATTTCTTCTCCAAGTCGTACTATCAATCTTGCTGTGTGCGTTTGGTTACAATAATTATGTACAATGAGTTAGAGGGGAGAAAGTTAGAGATTAATGGAAATATACCCGAATTTTCATAAATTGAATATATAGAACCCTTTAGGGAAAATCATTATTATTAAATCCATCCGGGATTTACACCCCCAACCTTGGCAAACAGACTAGATGAGTCTTGTATGGTACTCACTGGTGTGGGAAATGGTTATTTAACTAGAGGTCTGATTTTGTTTTCATAAAGAATTTGTAATGATATTGGTTTGGATTAATCTAAATTATGTAAAAAGTCGTGGATGAAGGTAATTTTTATTTAAATTAATATATGTAGAGTATCCTTTAAAGATTCATCCATGAAGAAACACGCACTTCTCATAAACAACGTGAAAAGGATTTCACCACTAAAATATATTTTTTATACAATCTTTCCTGTTAAAAGAATAACTGCGTCAATTCCTGTTAAGAGGAACAACTTCGCAGTAGGGCCTATTTGGCAGAAGACGCATATTCCCAATACCAATAAGAAGCTAGCCTTCACAAAACCTGTCGCCAGGAATCTTTCTATTAGTGGGTTTTTACACGGTTGATGAGGGTAGAAAAAGGCAAGGGGTATGTCATATATAAACCATTGTGCGTATGTTTAAGGCATCTCCGGGATCCAAACATTTACACCGAGATCCCGCCCATGCACAGCGCAGTCAGAGCCACACACTGGCAGTCACAATCTAAAATAACTTACATTAATATCACAAGTATGCACTGATATAAAACATTTAATTGGAATATGTATACTAAATTAACATGTGTCATTTAAATACACCGTGTGTGAATAAACAGCCATCAACAGTTCTCTTTCTTCAATTTCATTAATATACTAATTTAATTAGTGCTCGAACACGGTGCTATATACAGCTGGTTAAACGGTATATTTTCCATACAGTGATAATAGGCGCTTGATCACGGAGCTATAGACAACCTATAAATCATCACAGAATTATTATAGCAGGGAATTAATCCACAGTGTTTCAATCGACGCCCAATGTGGGGTGATTGATTCCATAGTGTTACAATTGACGCCCAAAGCTCGGTTCCATTAATTCAATAGTTATACAAATTGCATATCATGTATTCTCTGCCTTACTGAGAGTAAGGGAGTTATATTCAAGCTGGGGTTCGCGACGACATCCTAGAGGGTACGTAAAAAAAAAAAAAAATGTATCTAAAACATAAATAATTTAAAAACTATTATTTATTACCTTATTTTGGATTTAAACGATTTAATCTATTTTAGATGTAAATTTTGGAATATGTTTAGCTTACACCGACAAATTTTGGCTTACAAAATCGATGATAAATTATAGTTTGCGATACGTGAGCAAAATGGGTTTAATATCACTACACTAGGGCATATTACCAAAACAATATCTTTTAAAGGAACCACACTGTCTCATACAAAAACAAAACTTTTTAAAAAGGACTATTTATTTGAGGAAGTCAGATCTCTGCTTCTAACTATTTATCTTAGGGCCTGTTACTACCGGATAAATATAGCTATCGGGAGGTAAAGATAGCTGCTATATAAGGGTTATAAGCCACTTTATTATTTTACGCGTATTATGAAATTAATTTATCTGCCGGCTAGTTATCTGTAGGATAAATATATTTTTATGCATAAAACGCAAGATTGTTTCTGTTTTCACTGGTGTGCGCATGTGTACAACCTGGTTAGCAGCTACAACGCTCAACATTTGTTAAATAATAGCAGCTAAACGAGTGCGAGTAAACAGATGGCATCACGTGGGCATTCAAATATTAATTTCGGTGTTGGCCAGAATGTGGCCAATAGATCGGTAGAACGTTTACAAAATTTCATTTATTGTACTCACATTTAAATAATTTGTTCTTATATAACTATAGCTCTACAAAAAACTTGTCAGTTTTCATAAAAGTGTGAATTAAATGTTCTAACTTTATAAGCGTATAGCCCGAACGAATAGTAAGACGTGATGCTATGTATGGTTATTCTAACTTTATATATTGTTAGAGACTATGCCTGTGCCTACTAAACACGTGAAACAAGATTTTAACCTAAAAACAGATTCTGATAGGCTAAGCCTCATGATAAACAACGCGTCACTATGACAACGCCCATTTTAACTTTCAGATAAAAGCTATAAGGTACTTAAACCTCCTGATAAAAATGTGATGGATAAATACATTTTATCTGGCAGATAAAAGATATCTGGCAGTCATAAGACTGACTTTTAACTTAATGACCAGATACAAATATTTATCCAGACATTTTGCATAGAATGTCGTTGAAAATGAGATAATTCAAACTGGGCAGGTAATTTTTCAAAACTATAAGATCTAAAATGCAGGTTTTTAATTCTATAAGAACATGTTGATAACTTTTTTTATTTATTTTTTCGCTAACCATGATTTGTAATATTTAACAATTGAGACATTTTCTTATATAAGTGAGATTTGTGGACGTCTCCAACGCTTCTTGGTGCTCAGGTAGGCCGCTTCCAGAGCTTTGTGACACGTTTCATACGTCCAGAAATCCCCTGTTGTTAAAGAAAGGGTTTGATATTTCAAAATATAGTCCACAAAAAAGAGAGTTGAATGGTATTAAACCCGCTTTGATGGCTGCATGGTCTAAGGTGTCACTATAACCATAGACTAGACTGCCAATTACGGGGAGATAACTGCTCAAATCTCGGTTGGATGAACTAAGGGTGGTTTTCTTTAAACGGGGTTTCACTCTACCTCCACGCAAATACGGGTATAATTCCTCCAAATTCAACCTTCCTAATACTTAGCACATTAGAGTAATTAGTATATACGCATACAACTTGAACATGTATTAAGACTTGGTGCTGATAAGAAAAAGAAACATATTAAAATGTTTAAAAAAACATAAAAAAGGTGAACATACTTAATTTACAATGACATTCCATATGAAATATGCAATTCTGATATTAAAGTAGTTTCAATTTCTTAAAAGCTTTCCTCAAATTAATACAATTTATTTTTAATGTGGTCACAACAGAACATTTAAAGAAAATTGAGGATTATTTTAGTGCCTTTAAAATTCATAACTGCCCTTCCTAAGGAATACTGCAGTGTGATTATATTTCCCATCAAGAAGGCTGCTCCCTTAAATGCGTAAACAACATCTAAAGTGAAGACTGGAGTCAGTGACCCGGTGAATGTACGGCCTGGCGAGGTTCCAGGTGGATACTAGCAGTGACTAACCTTCTTGGAGGCCAGCGGGTTTGTCACACTGGGAGGAGAGAAACTTAACATGCTGACTTACCTCAACCTCAACTGACCATGATCATTTAGGCCTTCACTCCGTCCTACACTGCAGCCTTTGTGTTGACATTAAATGAAATTTTGTTTTAATTACAATATTGTAATGTAAACTTGGCAGCATAACAACCCTCCCGAGTCACATATGGCTGTGGTATCTGATAGCTCGCGATACTATTGGTCCTTCATAATTATGTTTCTGACGATTCCTACAGACTCAGCCTTAAATTATGAGTGAAGAATGACCCTTAGCACGGGTTGAATCATGGATGGCTTGGTAGTAGAGCATTGGTGCACTAAGCAAAGATCCCGGGTTTGATTCCCGTAGCCAGGTGTCATTTTTCCACTAATTTAATTATAGTTTTCCTATTTGAATATTTTCTTTGCGGCCGGGGTTCAATCCTCGGTCCCGGCATAGATTTATCTGATTACCAAACCCTTCCTTCACCTCTGACAAGACATATTGTGAATGTGGGGAAAGTCAGGCCTCCACCGTGGTTCGGATTCCACGGTAAACTGTAGGTCCTCCATTTCATCTCACAATCACCCTACCATCACACATTGGCGTAAGTGCGTATAACCCGAACGGGTAGTAAGACGCGGTGCTAATAATAATAATAATAATAATATTTTCTTTAATAAAATTTTGTCTCCTTAATATTTTGACTTCACCATAGTACACAGAAACTATTAATTTAACTCAAACAAATGCTAAACGTACCGATAAATAACTCAAGCATAAATGAATAGTAAACATGCCAAAGTCCAGAACATCGTAAGAAAGAGATTCTAGAACAGATAGAGCTAAGGTCCATAAGAGTAAATTTCAGTCTTCCTAAAAAGGAGAGAGAGAGAGAGAGAGCGAGAGAAATGAAGTGGGGCGTAAGCAGAGTCACCCAACTCTTGGTTAGAAGGGAGCAGGTGGATCGTCCAACTAAAGCTCACTCCTACATAAATCCAAGTGCATTTCAAACAACGATCCTTAATATGTGTTGTCCCAGCTGCGACAGTAGACCTGCGACTGCGGTTGGAGTCGTGTGGTTACAGTCGCAACAGACCATGGCGCCACTAGCCACATGCGACAGTCACACGGGTTTTTTTTCCAAGATGCAACTCTAGTTGCAGTCATTAGTCGATTTTGAGATGTGTGAGGTCCGAGCGACAGAAAATTTAGGATATTTATAGGAATAAGATGAGGAGATAATTTTAATGTGGTCATACAGCAGAAGGAAAAGACAAAAGGTGAACACAGGCATGTATGTCCTTGTATATAATTCAGATGTTTTTAATCGTATACGCATAGATGTTGTGATATTAACTCTCAAAGCACCACATCCTGTGAGTGGGTAAGTAACACTTCAAATTTTAGTTGTTTAAACATTTAAAAAAACTTAACACCTAAAATTCAATAACAAATAGGCAACGTAATATAGCTACAGCTATGGCGCTGTGACTGCGATTATAGCTTTAAGCACTGATCACTCTACCGATGCTGCGACCCGTGCAATAATCTCCTCGTGCTGCAAACCAAACTCAAACTGCACATGCATGAAGACTGCGACTCGATATGCATTTGCAGTTAACTGTCGCAGCTTGGACAACGCATCTTTAACACATTTTTGATTATATAATTTCTAGATTTGCCATTAGAAATCTTTGCTCTCCTTTTATTCAATATTCCTGCTGTGCTAAACTACGAGCTGACTAACCCTCGAAGGTTCTATTTACCCTAGTTAGAGAATATCTTACCCCTAAACATTTCAGATTGACGATCTACGATTATTTTTGGTGCAACAAAGGAAAGAGCTTATCCTCCTAAAACTACATTGCTACCCTATGAGTAGTTTTTTAGCCATGTATACTAGTCTTTAATTGAACGTAAATTGTCTAAAACAAGGTTCACAAACTTACAGCCTGTATGCTGGATTCTGACCGGCCCGATTATCTGCAATATTTTGTATTACCATTCGGCCTGTACACATACACGAACACAAAAATAATGGGTTAATTTTAGTGTTCATAATTTTTAATACTAAAAACATTTATATTTATTTGAAACTGTGATATTTTTTCACTTAAAATATTTGATTTTGGGAATTTCTATTAACGTAATTTAATAAACACTTCGTATCTAATGTAGAGTTACATCGCTGGGCATGCAGATTAAACGTCAGGTAATTATGGTCTAGTTTGCCAGTGTCGGAGAGATCGGATTTGAACTCGAGCCAGATTTAACATAGGGTGGGTTTTCCTAAATTGTTTTCCACATATTCTCTACTAAAATGTAGTTGCATTTCTTCTAAATTATATATCTATAGTCCCGTATGATTTAAATGTTCATAGTCTGGGCAGGTATTAAGATTCACTGCAAACACAAAAGTACACAAGATATATTTAAGCATACATGTTTGTATAGGCTGTATTCTGCAACACACCCCGAGTTTGTGAGACCATCCTTTGAACTAGTTTGAGTTATAGACCACTAATCTAAAAGAAGAACGTTATAACCTTTTACGATAGATCTGTTCTAAATAGTGCAATCACGTACCTTTGTTGGAGCAATGTTCTTATTAAGTGATACAATTACATTAACAAAACCATAAAAATTTACTGTATAACATAACCTAACATGACCGACATTCTATATATAACAAAGATAAACCACTGAAAACTATTACTTTTTACCTTGTTTCTCATTATCAATAAAATATTGTTAATTTTTTTCACAAAAGTATGTTGATAGCTATTACTTGAATGTGGAGGTAAAATATTGTATTTATTTATTGAAGAAGTTTTAGGATTTTTTAAAAATATTGTCATAAATATATATTTATTTTTTTACCTAGGTTATGTAAAGCCAGATTCATACATATTCACTGTGATACCGAGTCTTATTTCAATAGTTAGCTTGCGTGCTGTTTGAGAATACCGGACCCTGGGTTGCATAAAAAAAACTCAGTTCATTGGCCAATGTTTGATGGTTGTACAAGGTCATTTGTACTTCTCAACTTGGCTTCCGTTTTTCGAACAGCATGTGTTAAGGTTCATAAGCTGGTAAAAATGAGCACTAAGAAGGGGTGGGGGGGGGGGAGAGGGTTTATTCAAACTATTATACTAATGGAAAATTACCCACTATTGATTTTAAAATCATAGTTTAATCACTATTAATAATGGGAAACATATCCAGATAACACGTCACTATCGAAAAAAATCACTAACGTGTGCCTGGAAAGAAAAAGTAAATTTATAAATGGGGTGGGCAATCCTTGTTCTATCCGGTTGAAATTTGAATCCCTGGCTTCAGTGTCGTAGTCATGCCAGTAAGGTTACGGAACATACACTTCATTTACACTGAACAGTAGCAGTCTTACCTTGCCCGATCACTGTATGTCCATATCTTAAGCTGAACCATAGTGTAACCCATTAGGGTAAGCTTACTACCTTTCAAGGTAAATGAAGTGTAATTACTGAGTTAAGATTTTCAGGTTTTACTTCTCATGAGGACTGATAAATAATTTATCACTGTGGAGTTAGATTTACGCTATATAGAAAATGTATGTGCAGCGGTTTGTGTGGTGTGTTAATTTAGTACACATAATGTATATGTGCACTTACACAAATCTACAATACAACTACATATAATACATGAATAGTCACATACAACACACATATATATATACATATATACTAAGAAATACACACAAACATTTTTTCCTAAGGTAATCAATCCCGCAACAGTAGTAGAAAGGTCTAAACCTGGTCGATAACTGGTTCGGACTAGATAGGAAAAGTCCAGATGAATTTATTGATAAGGCTAAAAATAAATTGGAGCTCTCTCTAGACATATAGTCTAATATTCTACGACACAAAGGATCTACCTCATTTAATTAGATTATTTTAATTTATTTCTTACGGTACACCTCCGTTGCAGGCATAATTAAATCGATGAATAACCAGAGGCTTTGTATAGCGCACATTTGGTCATCCATGGCCGGGATTTTGGGACTTGAATTCCAGTCTGGTGCACTTGGGAAGGTTTTATCTTGCTGGTTTTTTAATCCTCTCTCCACGCTTACAAAGATACACTTACTCTGGACCACCACCTCATTTCTACCCCTTAGAATAGGTCGTTCATAGCTCTCGTTTTTGTATAGTACGTACATAATTAAATAACATTATTTTAAATACATTTAAAAAATTATTCCTGGACACGGGAATTGAACGCAGTACCCTTGGTTTCACATCCCATTGCTCTACGACCACGATATCAAGGATGTTTCTCGTACTTAGGGTCGTTCATCAATCCTCATAGATTAAGGCAGAGTATGCGATGAACGTGTGAGATCGTCAAAACCACAGCCATCAGTGACATGGGACCATCTTTTTATCCTGCCACTTAAATTGTGTATCGATGACGATGTATTATTACTATTTATGAATGACCCTAAACACGGGAAAAATCTTGGCTGGCTCAGTTTTGGAGCAATTTTATGCCAAGCCAAAGGTATCAGGTTAGATCTCTGTTTACAGAAGTTTTTAAAAGCTATTTTAAATTATTTAAAAAAAACGGCTGTCACTGGTTAACCATTTCTGAGTAACGCGTCGGAAATTCCCAAAGCAAGGTTTTGGACTTCCTCCATAACGCTTACTGTTACACATGAAGGTGCCAATTCCTCTTGTTCTTGAAGCCAGGAAGTGGTAGGGCTATGCCCAACTATTCTATAACGGATTACCCGAACATATGACTAAGGCGAGCTAAGGAAAACGGGGAAGGGCTAACTGTTCCCCACTGATGGATGCCATATGTTCTGCCGACTATGGCATTGGATGGTTAACTTTTTGTGGTTTCTCTGACTCAAACACGAGGGTAAGCTATATCCTGATTTGGGTATGAATAACACTATGGGAAACCCTTTTTCCTACTAGAATCCTACCGTATGGTAGTATTCTGGTAGTAAAAAGGCCTTTCAAATAAACCTTCCTACTTAAAATTCATAGTAGATGGATAAGCAGCTTCGGTAAGCAGCACTGAGAGGAGATTGGTGGATAACAGCCGTCCCGGTCTGCCATGTGGGGAACTCTTTAATGTCACCCGTTACCAATAATAGTTTTCACAAATCATAAATAATATATACGGATCAGACTAAATGTTGTGTTATTTGTGTAGGGCGTTTACACCCCTAACTGCTTGGGGGAATCAACTGGCCTGCTTTGAGGGTGTCGGCAGCTATTACTTGATTAGGCAAGGATGTTAAGGCTAAAAGGGTTCAGTTTTTAAACCTTGTGTGTCCTTGTAGACTTGTCAAGACGCATTCACTCAGCCAAGCATTATATATTTTGTTGTCTTTTTATAGTCGTCGCCATATTTACATAACTTGTTAGCATTAACTTAAGAATCCATCTTACAGCCGATTATCTGAAATATTAGATACAAGATTACGTTTGAACCAGAAATAATTTTAAGTGGAGTTTTCATACTTCTTCACTCAACATAGCTAATTTATTTTCAAATAATTAATTCTAAATTTTATGATAATGTTTTTTTAAATATTATAAAGTGGTTTCACTGATCTTAATTTCTCTTTTTTTTTAATAAATAATATATAACGACTGGTTCAAGTTATATATTTGTTATTATCTTCCCAAGGTATTTTATTAATCCTTTAGAGTAAGACTCTATTTTAAGTTTTACAAATCAAGCAAGCGTAAGAGAATGGTAAGCCACCATTCATATGAGAATAAAATAGGGCAACTGACTAAATGATAAACTATCCTCTGGAAGGGAAATGCTATAGCTTTGTTTGGTTGTTAGAGTACATACTGAGCTAAATATCTTTGTTTCGACCACTAACTAGGACCTGCAATTTATTACTTATAATTTGGTTAATTATTAGCTTTAATATGTGTTAAGGTGTGCGTACAGAGAACGCAAGTTAAGGTCAATGCTTTAGCAATTTTTTTAGCAAAGGTTTTTGGCTGAAATAAATTAAATATGGCTCCAGTAGAAAAATAGCGTTTAATTTTCCTCACATGGGGATATCAACATTTGTTGAATATCTGTCATGAGCATACCAGCATTAGATGATACTTTGTGATGAAGAGAGAAAGTTGTCATTACATTCCAAGACACCCCTGAAAGATATTCAATAACTTCTAAGGTCATCACGTGAAGAAAATTAAACTATGTTTCTACTGGAGTGTTATTTGATTTCTTTTGATAAAAAAAAGTTTTGATAGGCACACGTTTGGATTTAATGCAAATATTCTTTGGTCCTTGTTGTTTTGATCCAGTTTTACGTTTTTAATAAACGAGAAATCCCTATTTTCGACTTCCTTGGGTTGATTATTCCCGGCTTTTAACCTCAAATGGAGTGGTGGGGGGGG
>CABEEJ010003100.1:48031-63108 GCA_901482245.1 Timema douglasi | reverse complement strand
GGTGGAGAGGGGGGTTATGGTCGGATTGAGCTGTTTCTCTCGCTGTAAAAAGTACGAAGCCTAAAGTCTGCCTTCTTCAAATTTTACAGTGAAACCGTTCTTTTAATTCATATAAGACTTAAAAAATTTAATTAGCCCAGAAAAAAGAATTAAAAGAATCTAAATTGATAAGAATAGTTTCAACATTTGGCAAAAACCATTTCATTCTATTCTGAATAAACCAACCCTTTTTGGCCAATATTTATGAACTAGTGCTTAGGCCTGTCTACGACAGATTGATTATAGTAATAACTAACCTAACAAAACCTAATCTTCAATTGATAAGTACATGGCAGGTTGGGTGTAAAAAGTAGGCTACATTTCTGTCAGTTATTACGTGAGGGGATAAAGTAAGAGTGAAATAAAGTAATTTATTTTTATAAAATAAAATAAAATTGATAATCTGGCACCTTTAGCTTCCGTGGTAAATACAGTAGATCGTTGATAATTAAGACTAATTGGGGATCGAACTAATCCGGATTATCAATTTTTCCGGATTCTANGCCTATACCAAATTAAAAAAAAAAAAATGCATAGACGGGACACATATTAAAACTCACTGTTAGGGTAGATATATTTTCACTTTATTTAAACAAGAACATTAATATTGTTTTATTTTTTCTATTCATCATACATTATCAAGGAATATAATAAGGCAAAAATCTATTTTCGAAATAACTCTCATTTTTTTAAATTAAGGGTTGAGGTGCGCTTTTTGGCGGCCGTGTCTCTGATATTAATACTACTTTGACTATTTTTATAAATAGCATTTTTTCTTGGCAACCAAGATTATCGACGATCCAGATTTTTGACATTCGAAATTATCGACGCTCTACTTTACTATAAGTATGCAAAGTTTTATTTTTTCTAGGTCATCTAGGGGATTCTGGAGGACGCAGAAAGAAACACACATACACACACACATTAGGAAGTCATATTATGTATATATTTGCTCGTGTTGTAGGTTATCTTGGCGGGAAGAAGGGGGAGGGAGGTTCTGGGGGCGTAGCTGGTCATCTGGCTGCTCATTGAGGATGACCGCCACGTACTCGCTGTGAAAGGCAGGACAAGCACGCCACCCTCTTCTTTATTAGGAAATACTTCTGAGCCAGAAGGCTAGCGTTACTGCCAGGATTATAAAACTTCTCGATAAAAAAAATTGGAGGACAATCCACCTTCTTAAATACATTTCAATATCATATGTCCCGCATCGATAGCCAAGAGGAATAAACGTCAAGTACATCTAGTCTGTCTTGCCGATTACGGGGAAGTCAGGGTTCAAATCTCCACTGTATTAACCAAATGTATTTACCTAAATGGTTTCCCACTCTTCTTACACGCAAATGATAGCTCATTTATTATGAATTTTACCTTATTCATCTCTAATTCACTAGCATAGTTAAAAAAATATATATCACCTGGATGGATAGTAAGACGTTGTATGGCAAAAAACTTAAAAAACATAATCAAATCATCAATATTTAATACAATACAATTATTAACTAACTAAAATTAAATGTCTTTCATTAAATACACATTTTAAATACATTTTCAACTATCAAATTATCGAACTTTAATACAATACAATTATTAATTAACTAAAACTAATTGTCTTTTATTTAAATACATTTTTTAACTATTGAGGGATAACTAAGAATATCTCAATTTATAGGCTAACATACTTGTGTGAATAAATGCATTATCAAGTCGAGAGGTGGATAATTATTTCGAAAGCTGGTACAGTTAACTGAATTTTTATTTTTATATTTTTAAAGGTCCACCATATTCCCTAAATAAGTCGATTATGTTTAATTAATTTTGTGCTTACATGTGACCAAAATGAAGCTTTTTAGTGGTAAAATTATGCTAGGTATAGTTATTTCATTATGTTTTGTCATTATAATCTATATTAATTTGAATGGTTAACTTGAATATAAGTAATTATCACAGGCACAATGTATGTATGCAAAAAATTAATTCTGGGTATATGACATTTATATATACATAGATGTTACACACTTTAAGTGAAACTGCCCACTTAACGAATTGGCTAGATTTATGTCCATTCCGTCAACAAGCCTCTTCTCTTGGCCATTTCACGAACTGGGCTAAAATTGCATGAACTCTTGGTCATTTTATCAACCAGAAATTGTTGTCTTATTCTCTAAATGGTTAACCGAAATTTGTTTTCAGATATATGTTAAGAATGATAAACTAAGCCAACCTAACTAAACCTATCCTTCCATTCTAAAACTCTAGATTAGACTTGTTATTTGCTTGTCCATTTTAAGGACGCTAAAACTCGTCCATTTCCTGAATTGGGTAGCACTTGTAGATGCCCAGTCCATGAACTAGCCAGCACAACGCTACCCAATTCATGAACCAGACGAGTTTTTTTATCCGGTTTCGTGAAGCGGTCAAGCGAAGAATTAAACTTTTGGACTAGGCAAAAATTTGACCAGTTCGTGAAATGGCCAAACTTTGGGACTAGGCAAAAATTTGGCCAGTTCATGAAATATCCAATTTAACTTTAGGGTGCACCACGTCTTTATACTTGCTTGCATAAAATGAGAGTTGGAAACCATTTAAGAAAGAACACTCTCAATATACTCTGTTTGGATTCGAGCTCCAGTCTCTGTCACCAGCAACCCAGTTGAGCGTGAGCGTTTCAACCGAGACCATGTCATAAACGTTGCAGATTTTAAATAGGTATTACAAGATTAATTTTAGGGCACTAAGGGCTTACAGTACTTTGAAAATTGCACCACATTCATTAGTTCATGTAGGCGTAGTTTTATTTTTGTTTGTTCTTTAATGCACACTATCTTACACACTATGTTTGGCTTGAAAGTCAGTGTTACAAATTTCCTTAGATGACCAAAAAAAATTTCAATTCCAGCTATTTTATAAGAATAATATTATAACATGGTTAACATTAAAAATCTTGTATCAAAATAACCTTTAAGAAAATAAAAATCCCTTGAACATGACAAACTTTTTATTTTCTTAATTTGGTTCAGTAATTATTAATTGGAAACCATTATTTGGATTCTAAAGATGGCAATATTTTTTATCTCACTTCGTCTTACTACCCATCCGGGCTTTATCCTTACACATTTTAATTATGTCTTTACTGTAGGGATGATGAAGGTAGAGTCTAGAGGAAACACCTGTATTTGCGTGGAGAGAGTAGAAAACTATTTAGTTTTTTTTAACATTGCGTCTTATTACCCATTTGGGTTATACACCAACTATTTAGTTAGAACCACCATCAGTCCATCCAGCCAGGATTCATGCACTGGTTATCCGCCACCGGTAAAAAAAAGAGACGAGCTTGACATTTAATTTGCGTGCCCACCGATGTGGTTAACAGGTTTCTGAGTAACACTGAAGCCAAGATTATTTGTACGACTTGTAGTTATCTGATCGAATCTGTGGTCTAGTAGTAAGAGTTCTTGTATACAGATCCAGAGGTCTCGGGTTCGATCCCTGGCACTTCCAGAACTTCTCAGTGAAGCTGTGGGTTTAAAACGGGGTCAAACTTACCTTATTGATGACATATGAATAAAGAAGTTGCAGTTCCAGTTTAGAAAATTGATATTGAAGGCTGGAGGGCTATTGTGCTGATCACATGACACCTTTTACTCGCAAATGTTGGTACTATGGCCGCTCGCTCATTACAGTTTGCCTGCAGGCACGCACCATGGAGTCTTACAGATATCCACATCCAATATCGTCATACTAAGGAAATACATCATTACACAATCACTAAGGTTAAGAAAGGTCAGTCAAAGAGAATGGAGTTGACTATTGAAGTGGAGCTTTTGAACTGATGGCCAAATTAAACTCTAGAATTTGTTCAGAGGGAAGTACAATTGAACAACGTTCCTACTTCCCACGGCCAGTAAATGTTTGTGGAAACATCTTATGTCACATTTGACAAAGTTAGTCTGCTGAAAAGGGTTCGATAGTTTTGATTAATTTTTGCCTCACCTGTGAACTTGATAGTCAAATATATCACTATACGAGGATGAATCAAGTTGAATCACCTCAAAACATCTTTATAAAAATTAAATCAACGCAAATTAAATAATACAAGTACTGTACTGGCTAATTTTGTTTGGGTTAGAGATATAGCATAAAAATGTACGCAAGACCGAGGTCAAAATCATTTAATATGTGACCCAAATTGGTGGGCACGTAGGTTAAGGTGTCAGGAATATCTAGTTTCGTTCACCGTGATGGAAAGGTTGGGGTTCAAATCTTGTTTGGGAGCACTGAGAGCGGTTTTTCATAAATGGTTTATCACTCTCCACTAAAATTCTGGTATACCTAAACGATATTTACAGTCAGACCACAAAAAAAAAGTATGGACCTATTATTCCAAACTTAGAAATAGCACACCCTACGGTAACTTTGGAGAGTCCCGAATATGCTTTCTCAGTGAATGCCGATTCTTTGTAGACCAATTGATGCAATTATGCTTATTTACTTTTACACGAACATGAAATGTGGCTTCGAACGAGAAAATGAGCAAAAAAAAAGGGTATATTTGTGTCATTTCCAAGAACACTTGTGCAACTTCCTCACGGGCAATTTTATCAGCATCAAAAAGCGCTTGTAAAATTTTAATGTGGTTTATCCTTATCACTAAATCAAAATGGATAGTTCTGTTTAGACTTGGCTCAGAACTCCCGATTTCCAGTGATCTGTGACTTGACAACTTTGGAAAATTCAGCATTGCTTCTTGAACGCGTATGATGTTAGCCTACCTTCAGGTTGAACACTTTCAGGTCACCCGCTGTTTTCCATACAGTCATTTGCAACAGATCCTGTGCGCACAAATTTCTCATGTATTCACTAGATAGCTAGATGGCTTGTGGAATCCTTGAAATACGATGCTTGAAATTAATTCCTCACCACTGATGGTGACTAAAAGACTTCCATCCAACATTTTAGAAAACATTCTAAATGAATCTTTCGTAAGGAGTAAATGAATTAAATATAAGCTAAGACTTAGATATTTCATCATCCTGTCAGTTAACATCTACGAGTCGTAGAAACACATCGTGTTCCATCGTTTAACGACGTTTGTTTGTTTGTTTTAATATTGTTACTCTGATTCCTTTTTCAATGTTATATTTTACATGTTATATATTACCCAATCAAACCGTTGTATTATTCAATATTATTTATTAGAGTCTTTAATTCTGATTTTACAGTTCCATGATTATGGTACGATAACTCGAGTACCGAAATATGTCGGCTAATTAAGCTTCCAGAAATCTACATCAAAACTGAGAAGCGGGACAATCAATCATATAAGACTTAAATAAAACAACATCTAAGTCTTAACGTATATTTACTTCCATCCAAGCTGAAATATTCCTTCATTCTTTCAAACTAAGTCATGTCTTCATATTTAGTCTGAAACAAAAGAAAGCAAATTTACACGATATCTTTCTCATATAAGTGGTAACAACTTTTTGACTAACCCTGTATAAGCCGCAATAGGACCTGGTGACTACATAATATAAGGCGTAACTCTCGTAATAAACTGGACTGTTGAAGACGGAGAGCTCGGGTCTTGCAAACCGGTCGGCTGTACTGATGGTGGTTTTTCCAAGATTGGTTTCCACTCTCCTCTTTACGCAAATGCTCGTATAATTCCTCTAATCCTCATCCCATCTCATTAGCTTGATTAGTACATATGCGTTTCATCCAAGCGGATAGTAAAACGTGGTGCTAAGAAAAAATTTAAAAATGGTGCTTCCTGGATAGAGCATAAAAAAATACAGTGAAAATAAACATCCTGATTATAGCTGGGCAATGGGCATGAGTGACCACTACCCTGCTGGGTAAGGGTTTAGCTTCCTAACAAAATGGTTACTACTACCACCCTGACATTTATTATGTTTTACACATAATACTAATTATTAATGCTAGGTAATATACACGTTTGTAGACACAATGTTAGGGTTTCAATATCTAAATGCTACAAATGAATGTATCCAATTTGTAACATTTTATTTTTATTTCTTTTCAGATCCTTACCGAGATAGAAGTAAGATAAATATTTAGGCCCCAACCTAGCTACAGCGTGCACCATCTAAGCAAGTGTCGGCAGCCGAAATAGCTACTTGCACAACTTCATGTAACGTATTTTATTGAGTGGACTTAGTCGAACAATAACGAAACGTGTCGTAATTAGAACTATGCTGACCCACCGTTGTGATTCTGTGACGTATTTGTGTTTTTATATAGAGCTTAGTTTTCAACTTGGTCATAAAATATTAGTATCCTCATCAATTAGCTCTAATGATTGCAACATATCATTTGCAAAAGTTTTTATCTCTAACATAATTTAATATAATTTTGTTTTTTAAACATTGGACTTTTCTTGGGAAAGCCTTAATCATATTTATTGTTTTCTAAATTTTGTTGGGAACTATAATTTTTCCTAGCTTTTAGAATCTTATAAAAAATACCTCATATTAATGACTTAGACCGAAAGTATAGAAATAATTTATAGATTTATCGTCTGGACAGTCATGCATGTATAAAAAAAAATCACAAAACTAAATAATTTTAAATATACTTGGACATAATTTTGTCGTTTGTATATTTATGTAAAACTTACAAAAACAATTTTTGTTTAATTTGCTAAGAATATATATGTGTGTGTATTTGTGTGTGTATAAATATATATCTGCTTGCACCGAAAGTAAATTTAACTATTATCATTTACAAAAGTCAACTCAATCCCCATATTAGCTATTTTTTTATAGTACTGGTTTCTGATGTGTGATTTTTAAATTATTTCTGGCCAGAACAAATAATGAGAAACGTTCTATATTCATATATTTATAATACCTAAATAAATCATTTGGTTAAATTTGTCAATAATAATCAAAAACTAATTGTTTCGTCGTAGATAGTATGCACCCTGATAATATATCTTTATATAATTAAATTAAGACTCTTTATATATAATTTTTTTAACTATAAATATTCTCGGTTGATTTACATGGCCATTGTTATTATGGAATTAATGGCACTTATTTTTTAAGTTTTCATGTAGTAAAAATCTTTTTATAGAAAAAAAAGGGAGACTTATTTCTTTTGATGCTAATTAAGGAGATCAATATTAAAAATAAAGTAGTGTTTCGTATAGTATTTTCTTGCATTTCATTTTAAAAAGAGACAACGAATTTCAAGTCAAATTACCTAATATTACTGACAGATATTTAAAAAATATTATCTTATTAAATGCTGAATATAACATAAAGTCAGCTCTTAGACCAATTTTTTATTTGTGTGTGAGATTTTTAAATGTTAACGCTGGATAAATGAAGGCGGGAATTTCTACTCGGCCTTAATTACAATTCTCCATTTTATTGTCAATTTAGCTATCTTCAAAAGTTATACTATTATTGTGATTTGTGTACACCCCTATAAATAACTTTTAAGAGTGGGTGTCGTGTGTTTTATTCTCTTCCTTTTCCACCTGCGAATCCTATTTCCTTATCAATGTAGACACTAAACCTTAAGGTGGAGGAACCGACAAAATGTTGGGAGAATAAATGATACAAACCATAAACTTATATAACTTTAAAACGAGCAGGCACTTCAAAATACAGCAAAACTTTATTTTTTATAGCCGGTGATAAAATAAATTTTGATAATGGTAATTGAAAATTTTTAATGACATATGAAATCATGTTTTTGATTTGAATTATTTTGTAACCAAGATGACCTTCTCTAACTTTAGCTGCCATGGTTGTGTTTTGTAAACTTAAGTGACTTGCAACGTTGAAGGACATATTAATTAATAAATACAGTCTAGAGATGAAAAAAATATCAACAAACAATAAAACATAGTTTATGTTAGTCGACATCAGTGGTCTTGTGGTAAATTCTCTCCTCAGGACTCGATGGTACAAACCCAACCGAAGTCGACGACTTTTTCTTGAGCGATAATAATTTGTAGCACAACTTTCTTCGGGGGGAAATAAAGCCGTTGGTCCCATGTCAATTGTGACATCCAAACTAACCCTGAAAGATATGTGACAACACCCTACTCGGCAAAATTGGTAATTTCTTTCGCTCTCGCTTGCTGAATTTCAGTGTGGAAGGCAACACTTTCTAAACTCCCCTAGTACATGGGATTTCTATCAGATGGTGCAAGCAGCACTAACCAGCTGAAGGGCTGAGTGCATGACTAGCGCAGGGTTGATAGAAATCACATTAAACCATCCTTTGGACTGTTGACTAAGGAGAAGTCCTTATTGGTGACGTCAACTACATCTGGCATATGATTTACCGGGATAAGGCCAGATGTAGCAAGGATGTTTTCTCTAAATAGCTATAAAATTTTCCTCCCGAAAATTTGGGCACCTTTCTATTCTCCCCTGTGATTCAAACCCTACATTTCCAGCTCACCAGAAACGAACCAAAACGAATTCAACACCTTTGTCCGCGTTGCTAACAGGTGCGAGTTAAAAATGATAAATAATGCTTTTAAAGATGATGGCCGGTTTTTTTTCAATGCACGTCAGTCAGCTTGTTTTATAATTTTAGGCACGCACGTTTGTTTCCCAAGGCGTGCTTTCAAGCAAGTCATCCAAGAGAGGGTAGGTTGGCGGGCTTGAAGAAGAAAAGTGATTCTTGTAAATCAACACCTTAGGGACCCACATCAGTGGCCGAGCACAATAAGGCGTCACTCTCGTGTTAGACTGACCTGCCGAAGATGGTGCTATCGGGGCTCGAATCCTGGTTGAGTCTACTGAAAGTGTTTATTACTATATAGTTTCATAACCTCCTTCTCTGCAAATTTGATTATAGTACCTGTAAACTACTTCCTTCCTCATCCCTACACCATTAGAGTAGTTCTATTAGTTTCGTATAACCTGAACAGGTGGTAAGACGTGGTGATAAAAAAACACCTTGAGGCTATCTTACGGGCCACGTGGTCTAACGTGCTATTCTCGTGTTGGACTAGACTGCCGAAGACGGGAGATTAGGGTTCGATTCCTGTCGGGTGGTTTTAATAAATGGTTTTACACTCGGCTTCCACGCAAATTCAGGTGCATTTACTCTCAATTAAGCCAGTATAAGTAGAACATAGGCCTATAACCTGAACGGGTAGCAAGATGGGGTGGTTAAAATAAATAAATATCTCATGGGGCCCCTTCAGACGGGACCACTTAGCAGCGCCACTTTTTGTTGCCACCACTAGCGGCGAAGTCAACTACTCAGACCAGAGGCAGTGTTGATTTACTGTGGCTATGTATGTAGTCCCCAATATATATCAAGTATATGCAAACGGAAGCGCTGCTAAGTTGCCCCGTTGAAAGGTGCACTAAGAAAAACAGTAACTGAAGGTTACATAAGTTTCTCTAAAGCAAGCTTGTCAAACTCGTTTGAACACAATGGCCACATCTCATAAAATTTAATTTTGTTGCTGTCTTAATTTTTTAAAAAAGGTCTTCGGGTAAAGTTTCCGATGGACCCAATGTTCATGGGTTCAAACCCGTTCGGGGTTGATGGATTTTTCTTGAGCGATAAAAGAACGTAGCTCATCTTCCTTCGGAGGGGAAGTAAAGCCATGTAGATTGTGACATGTAAAAGAAACCTGGAGGGTATGGCAAAATGTATAGGCTGTTTCGGTCTCGCTCATAGAAATTCTCGTGTGCTGATATAATAAGTCGGTTCAGAAAGAGCACGTTAAATACCTTAAATAATTAATTTTAAAAACACCTATCTTAAAATTATAATAACTATAAAGATAAAACTAAAATGAAATACAATTTTAAGGCTGACTTTTTTTTTGCTTAGAATTATGAAAAATTTAATTTGCATTTAGGGTTTGAGTGCTAGGCATTAAACCTTGTGTTGAAACTACTCGCATAATTGATGAGAAATGTGTGTCTGTAACGACAGGGGCGGATATAGATAATTTTTATAGGGGTAGGGGGGTCATAATTTTAAATAACATAGTTACTTACAATGTTAGATTTATGTTTAAAGCCGTATGATAGTTTCTCATTCATATTTAATCTTGTTTTAAACCATAGTCATCTTCCCAAATTTTCAAAAAAAATATAGTTTTATAAAACCATTTGGAGTGGCCCTCCTTCAACAATTCTTTGAAAATTCGTTCGTTCTAGAAGCTATGGGTAGTATTCGCCTCGAGTTTTTTAATTAAATTATTTTATAAGCTATTTAAATTGTCCCTCACCCAAATTTTTTTGAAATTTGGATGCCCCTCAAAGCTATTTAGAGTGATCCTCACCTTAATTCTTTACGATAATTAGATACCTTTAGAAGATATTCTTTGAAGTGGTCTTCCACCAACAAAGTTATTAAAATGGAATCATTTCAGAAACTAGGCCATTTGGGGTGATCCTCGCCTGAAAATTCTTCAAAATGACATGACTCTAGAAGCTATTTCGAGCTTTCCTTCCCCAACATTTTGTGCCAGTTGGATGCCTCTAGTCTAGTAGTTATTTGAAACTATTTGGAGATTTCTACCACTGACTTTTTGTGCCAGTTAGGTGCCTTTAGTCTAGTAGTTATTTGAAGTGGTCTTCACCGGCAAATTTCTGACAGTATAATGCATCTAGAACTCATTTGGAGTTTGATTTAAGGCCATCTTTCATCTTCATATTCGATAATATCAGAGGTTTTAAAATATATCTAGGGGGGAATTTATTCCAGGGAGGGGCAACTTATTTCTAGGGAGGCAGAGTCCCCCCACAATTCCGCCGCTCCTGCTGTCCACACATACTCTATATTCGGTATTCGTGGATGAACTGCTCTCAGGCGATTATTAGTCTTCTTTGATGTGTGGTAGTCTACCATCTCTCTGTGTAACAATGTTCGTTGCTTGCTATGCATGACAAATATTAGTACATGAAAACGAATATTTTTTCCACATTTGCGTGAGTCATATCGAACGTTGATTAACCATGGACGAATAATGCACGTGTGGACCCAGCTAAGAGGTGTCTGCGCGTAAACAGATAAAGAAAGTGTATAATTTATTTGTTGTATTTTCTTTCTAAAATTTGAACTTTCATTTATTTTTGAATTAATTTTCTAGCTTTCACAGGGGGGTAAACTGACCCTTTGACACCCCCAACCCCCCGAATCCGCACCTGTCTGTAAGCCGTGATCTCTCTAGGGTTGAGTCCGTTTCATAAGAGGAAATACGTTTTTGTTTGTTTTATTAATCACCGCGTGTTACTACCCACTGGAGCTATAGCCTATGCATATGTACTATTTACACTAATGTGTCACTGATGAGGGAGATTGATTATAGAGGAAGTGCGCCCACATTTTCTTTGAGGGAGATTGGTAACCCATATAGAAAAAACCCTTCTCACTCCACTCTACCGGGATTTGAGCTCAAATCTAACCATCATTGGCAGTCTAGTCTATTGAAAGAAACAACTGTTTACAAACTTGTGTGCTGCCAAACATTTGACACATTTCGTGAATCAATTTAACCATTTTTAAAAAATAAATCTCTAGTGATTAGCTAAAGGTTAAAAAATTTGGTACACCAACCTTATTTAATATATTTCCACAAATAATGAACAATTTTGGAATGGTGAATTTCCACAAGGTTTCTAAAAATAAGTATTGGGCCACATGCATCAGACCACATTTCATATTGGTTCAACAAAAGGTCCGTGGTGTCTCACATAATAATGGATCGGGCCGCAAGTTTGGCATGCATGTTCTAAGGTGATGCGAGTAAAGTGCAGTGTTTTTGCAGTTTTCATGGCATTTTTTTTTTTGCTAGAATAAATCAAATATATCTCCAGTACAAACATAAGAGTTTGTATTTTTCTTCACACGGTTATATCAACAATTGTTGAATATATGTCATGAGCATTGCGTCTTTAGATGACAGACATTTAAATGAATTGAAAAAAGTCATTAAATTCAAGAACACCCTTGAGAGATATTCAAGAAATTTTAAGGTTACAATGTGAAGAAAATTAAATTCTATGTTTATACTACAGTCATTAAGTTCTAGAATATCCTTGACAGATATTCAAGAAATTTTAAGGTCACAGTGTGAAGAAAGTTATTATTATTATTATTATTATCACCACGTCGGGTTATACGCACTTACGCTATTGTGTAATGGTGGGGTGATTGTGAGATGAAATGAAGGACCTTACAGTTTAACGTGGAATCCGAACCACGGTGGAGGCCTGGCATTCCTCACATTCACAAGATGTATTGTCAGAGGTGAAGGAAGGGTTGTGAAGAAAGTTAAACTCTATTTTTGTGCTGGAGCAATTTTTCACTTATTTTGGCTAAAAAATGTTTTGAAATAAAAACTGAAAAAAAAAACCACCCGATTTTCTTCGCAGAGCCTTCCATCACACCTTAAAGGGTACAAATATTTACCTCCCCTGAGAATGCATTCACAATTGGTTGAAAGAGCTCTTGGAGACAGATGGGATAGCTGTTCACAGTTCCCCACAGTGAACACCAAGTGTTATTTAGATTAGGGAATCTGGTAGTTTACACCTTTATAAGTCACTACCCGCATCAGTGGGTACACACACGGACTAGATATCAGAATGACCTTTATTTATTTATCTGGTGATGAGTAGGTGGGGTTTGAATCCTGGATGTTTTGAGAGTGTCATTCTTCTAAATTATCAGTGAAAAGTGGCTTGAAACACGAGACGAATTTGACTAGCCCAGTTGTAGAATTTTGATACTCTGTAAGAAATGTCTAGGGTTCAATTCTAGTTTCCAAATGTCATTTTTCAACTCTATTTAAAAGAAAAAATATATGTTTGAGACGAATATGACTATCCAAGTTGTAGAACATTGGCACTCTGTAGGAAATGTCTGGGGTTTCCATATGTAATTTTTCAACTCTATTTTAAATAAAAAATAAGTGTTTGTACGTTATGAATTTTTCTTTTATAATTCAAAAGTGCAGTAAAGAAACGGTTATAACTATTCAGTTTTATTATGATCAATCAAGTAAAAAAATAGTGTACTATGGAAAGTGAAGACTTTAGTTTTTCAAGGAAAGGACTTACTAAACATTTTATTTACAAGATACTTTTTTTTTTCACCAAGAATATAAGAAAATATAGAAGATTACTGACCAATCGCTTTTCTGAAAAAACATGATAATTAAATCGAAACAAAAGCTAGCCATTTCATTGACTCCTATCCATTATATATCTTTCGTGTTGTTTTTTGTATGTTAATAATTGGACACATTAAAATAATTAACACTATAACAAAATAACGTTATATTATTATGTTCAAACAATAAAAAATAGAACAATGCATAGAAGCCAGGAAAATATAAATTAGCTAAATAAGTAAAAATAAATATAGTTCCAGGCGTTTGTAAAAATACTTAGCATAAAAAAACGATACTTGCTTAACCATAATTTTCCCAGAACGAACTAACCCAACACAATAGGAACCATTCTCGTGGCATAGTGGTTCGAGCCCGTGGCTGCTGACCTAGAGGTCTCGGGCTAAATTCTCTGCTGGTGCCAGGGTGATTTTTCTCGAAATAGCATAGCTCAAGGGTTTGGTTAATTAGGCTTATGTTAGGTTAAGATCTTCATTGGTTTCACCCCGTCATATTCACTGCATCATCCTCTCATCTACTCGGGATATGGAAAGGTCTGCACGTAAATAACGTACGATTAGTACATTCGGGCATCCCCTGGGCAACGATACATTAGTACTGGCTAATACTTCCACTACTGGGCTACGAGTTTTTTTAACCTAGACATATTAAAAATAACAATATAAAGACTTGGACCTAAAAATCCTTCAAAAGTTGTCTGAATATCGATTATGAAAAAAAACCTTTTGAAGCTGTACTCAGCATGATTCCAAGCATTTCCCAGACACTGCATGCTTGCTATAATTAATGGTTTTAAGATGAGTGGTATAGGTGGGATGTTAAGCTTCGTATTTTTAAAATTTTGATATAAAAATATTTTAACCAAAAGTAAATAAACCCTTGCTTTAGCAGATAAGTTTATTTTGATTTTCTAAAATTCTTTAATATTTTTCACAAACGTACTGGCATTTGAACAAACAAAAAATAGAGAGAGAGAAAGTCTTGGTCATATTCCGCAATGCCCATCAGAAATATGCAAGTATTATTGGGTCCATTATATGAAAGTAGTGGTTGAAATGACAGTTCTGGCTCACTTTCTCCCATAAGGTTAACATAGTTCCTTCTCCTTGAATGAGGCGGATCACTTTCTCCCATAAGAATAACATTGATTCTCCACATTTTGAAGTTGGGTCACTTTTCCTCACATTGTTTCTCTTAACTGGGAAGGTGCGTTACTTTACCCATAAGAATAACATTGATCAGTGACGGATTAGGTAATATTATTCTGGGTGTTTGACATGTCCTTCAAGTTTTATTTTGCACCCTCCATACTATTGAGGTGGGTTATTTACTCCCATGAAAATAATACTGTAACGTGGGGGGCGCACGTGACCTGGGAGGGTCACAGGCCGTTCACACGTGGACGTGTGAACCACGAGTTCTTTTAGAGATATTGGGGTGCGCTGCCGACCAAACACGAATGAAAATGCCCACGGAATATTCAAAGTTTTAATTATTAAAATTATCACTACGTACACACACCGATTAACTGTATGTCTATATTAATTATAACTAAACAAGTAATTGAATAAAATAAAAAGAGTCTTAATCAAGTCTGTAAATTAATTAACTAATAGAACACATAAAAATATAAGTAAATTAGATAAACAAATTAACAACTATATAAAACACCTAATAACTATTCAAATATTTAAAAGACAGTCACAGAAATGTTCATTCACACAGTAGTCTACAATAATAACAGAAGTCACTTGTCTCACACACGATACACGGCGATTACCCGCAATACACGAACACTGGACTCGCCGGTTCACTCCTGTGCCGTACACACTACTCTTACACTCGCCACACGAACACTGGACTCGCCGGTCCGCTCACCGGACACGCAGGT
>CABEEJ010003100.1:25326-45507 GCA_901482245.1 Timema douglasi | reverse complement strand
GGGGCGCACGTGACCTGGGAGGGTCACAGGCCGTTCACACGTGGACGTGTGAACCACGAGTTCTTTTAGAGATATTGGGGTACGCTGCCGACCAAACACGAATGAAAATGCCCACGGAATATTCAAAGTTTTAATTATTAAAATTATCACTACGTACACACACCGATTAACTGTATGTCTATATTAATTATAACTAAACAAGTAATTGAATAAAATAAAAAGAGTCTTAATCAAGTCTGTAAATTAATTAACTAATAGAACACATAAAAATATAAGTAAATTAGATAAACAAATTAACAACTATATAAAACACCTAATAACTATTCAAATATTTAAAAGACAGTCACAGAAATGTTCATTCACACAGTAGTCTACAATAATAACAGAAGTCACTTGTCTCACACACGATACACGGCGATTACCCGCAATACACGAACACTGGACTCGCCGGTTCACTCCTGTGCCGTACACACTACTCTTACACTCGCCACACGAACACTGGACTCGCCGGTCCGCTCACCGGACACGCAGGTCCCCACTCACTGGACACACAGGTCCACACTCACCGGACACGCCGGTCCGCTCACTGGACACGCAGGTCCACACTCACTGGACACGCCGGTCCACTCACCGGACACGCCGGTCCACTCACCCGCCACACGAACTCCCGGACTCTTCAGTCGCGAGCCAAGAACTGAACACTGAGGCTACCGCTGAGCATGTATTTATAGGGGTGGTGAGGGCCGAGGGTCTGGAATCCTCCCCTTCTAGAATAAAAAGGATCTAGACACCTCCAGACGAGTCTCCGTCCTCCCCCCACACCGCGTAGGCCCCTCTAATCCCCCAGTAAAGCGAGAAGGTCACTCACTGCCTACCTGCTAGACAAGGAGGGAGACAGAGAGAACAAGGAGCGCAGCCAGGGCAAACAACAATAGAACGCTGGTCCCGCTGTTAGGTACTAATCTTGTTACAATACTAAGAATTCTCAAAGTGAGTCGGTGGCGTATCAGGAAATATTATTTTGGGGGTTGACAATTCTCTCTAGTTTAAGCTTGATCCTCCTCACTGCGAAGTTTGGTCATTTTCTCTCACAGTGTTCGTCTTCACAGGGAAGGGGGGTCACTTTCGCCCATAAGAATAGCATTGATCAGAGGCGGATCAGGAAATATTATTTTGGGTGGTTGACATTAATTCTATCAAGTCTTATCTTGGGCTCTCCTTACTTTTGAGGTGGGTAAATTTCTCCCATACGGAGTGATTGAGTGGATGATCGGAAAATATTATTTTATTGGTTAACCATTTTTTCGAGTTTTAGCATTGATTCTCATCACTGAGAAATTGGGTCACTTTCTCCCACATTGATCCTTCCCATAGAGCCGGTGGGTCACTTTTCTCATAAGAATAGTATTGATCATTGGCGGATCAGGAAAAAATATTTTGGGAGGGGAGTAGGTAGAACGAGGAGGCAAACCAGGAATTTATAAAATAGTTACACCATTAATATGATAAAACTTTGATAAATCACTAACATTTTATTATAATATCACTACGTATTGGGTGTTACTCGTTTAACCGTTTATTAAAACGTTTCCCAGTAAACACTGCGAGGAAGCGAGTAACGTCACCTCCCACATATAACTAATTTTGACTAAACTATTTAATTTTGATAAAGCAGTTCTATTTTACCTGATGAAATCAGGCTATGATATTCATAATCACTCGAGCTTTTTACGTGATAAAATATTTATTAGAAAGGATAATACAATTTTCACTATACTTACATACAAAACCTAAATGGTGATTGTTTTTATGTTTCCATTGGTGAACACATTTGTCTTATTTTGTAGTGACCGTATGCAAGAGTGTCACATCCATTATCTAAAATATATCGTTTGTCATCTCCGGGGGAAAGTGCAAGTTTATTCAAGGAGATACTGTAAAATTGATGTTTCTCACTTATTATCATAGAGCGATTGGCGTAGTGTAAGATCCCCTGCTTTAAACATTTTTTATAATGGGAATGTTTAATTTTCTTTTTGAGAGCTTTTTTTGATTCACCTTTAACTACTTTTTCTACTCAAGACTCTCCTTTTGAATGGAGTAATGCTCCGGTCGAAGTCCCACAAACTCTCGAATACACTCTCCGTTCATCTCAGTTTTCATTTTACCCAGAGCTTTTTTATTGCACGTGCCGTATAAAAAATGTGTTTCTGGATAGTCTTAAGTGTCAAATCCGTCTATATTATCCAACATATCCATATACACATTTTTGTTTTCAGTGTGTAGCAGTTTGTAGTCTGTGTCTGTGAATAAGAGCTTTGCATTTTGTCCATATTTACGTTTAACATAATTCAATTAAAGTTATACATATTAACCTAGCTTATAATTATCTAAGATTGCAAAGCCTGCATAGATAGGCTTATTCAAGAGTAGGCTTATTTTTTTATGTGAACCCCAACTAACTCTTCCGCGAGGATCGTATAAGACATAAATTCTGCTGAAGCACTACGCCTCTTCAGCCTTTTTTCATTATTTAGTAATTGCACATATATGGCTTCAACAAAGCGCTCTGATTGAAAGTTAGGACTAGGTGTATCTTTTGAAGCTTCATACCCAAGGAAATATACAATTTTAAATTACGATAGTGTACCACATAATTTTGTTTACTGTTTAGGTTGGGCACTAGCCGTTTGGAGAGTTACGCTTGGATTGTATATACTTAGAGAATGGGGATAACATCTCAGGAGTAGCTATGACTTTTTCAGGAGCAAGTGGATAGTCACTAGATATTGAGCTATACTATTTCAGACTTGTTCAACTACCTAAATTTACACCGAGGAAGGCAATCAGACATAACAGTGCCATATAAATTATTACAATCCCAGTATGTGATGTACTTTAGCTCCTTTTCAGGGTTAAAATCCATCATATCAGGGTTGTGTGCTTCAGAATGTCTATTTGAAATCATAGACATCCCACTACGTATTCCCTTTTCAATGAATAAATGCATTTCAATGTCAGTTAGTAGCTCCAACTTAACCTTGGTCATCTTTAAAAATGCCGCCCATGCTAGTCCAGGGCTTGTGCAAATATGTAGACAGTCTAATTTATAATACTCAAAGCGTAAAGAGCGAAAGTATTCGAAGACGTCTGCTAAAAGTAGAACATCACTTGAAACATATAAATTTGGATAATCTTCCATAGTATTTATTTCAAAGTTTTCCCACACAGTTTTAGCATGAGCATAGTCACTTTCTAAAATATTTCTTTGGCGCATCTGATCATAGAATGCGGATTTTGTTGTAATTGACTATCTTTCAGTTTACTGCTGCAATACATGTAGTCGTAAGGGAACACACCTTTTCGTAGTAGAAGATCTACTTTATCAAAAATAATATTTTCATGAATTATTTTAAATTAAGTTTTCCCAACATGCAACAAAGGTTCAAATTTCTCAAGCGATGTGCTTAAAAACTGGAACGAGTCAATAAATTGTTAATACCCAAGACTGAATGAGATATAATTCTCCATATTGTTTGGAATAAATGATATTCTTCTGTCTGTAAACTTCCAAAATTTTTGCATGATATTATGGGTCTCATTATTTTTTAAATTATATAATATGATGGGTATTCTATTGGTATATTGAAACTGAATATTGCACTTACTATGAGATGCACCCCGATAAGCTCAACTGAGATGACAGTGGTCACGGACGTGGTCTTGACCCAACTCCTTCTCGCAGATACTACATAAGCTAGCCGAAATAAATTAATTTTCTTGTTCAGGGGTAATGCGCATAGGGGCAACATTTTTCTTCATCTCAGTGATCATGGTTTATTCTTCAACAAGTTTATGAAGACAGGTATCCACAACATTTTCACCACTATGGACAACAGGGGGTTTCACACATTTACCTTCAGAATCGACTATTACATATGCAAATCATGATGGGGTATGCTTCATCATTTGTTTAGTTGATGAGTGATCGGGGTTAGGTTCACACCCTGATATTTTAATATTCACACACTCAAAATCTTCATAGATCACATACGGGATTTTAGCATATGTTTATATATTGAAAATTTCAATATTTTATCCTCTTCCTAGGGCATCTGTATCTTCTGAGCATCGAAATCAGAACACCACTCACTATGATCATCCCTGAGATTTTTTTTAGAAAAGCTATGCAAGCAATATTTGCAATAGTATGATTCACCACCGTGTCTGGTCAGTGAGCTTAGCAATCTGCTGAAGTTCTTAATAAGACAATGTCCCCCATCCACATTTGAAAGAAACAATAAATCTACGTGATTCTCACGACTAACCTTAGTTATCCTTAAATGGAATATTTCCACTTGGTAGCCATACACATTAATAAATAAGTTATTTTGTTTTTTAAACTTAGTACTTTGCGGTATTTGCACAGGATATTCACTACCATCCATATTTAATTTACCTTCCCGTGATATTTACTTATTCACTCGATTAGCGTGCTTGTTAACTGGGTATAGAAATGCTAGCACAGACCAAATAAAACATTTACTGTTAGTATTTCTTTTATTAATTAGGGCATGTTTATTTCTCAACTCTTCTGGTAATGGAATATTGCTGGAAGCAGCCAAAGGAATATATTTAGCTAGTTTAAGCTCTAAGAATTTCACACGATCCTCAGACCATCCACTTCCCTTGTGGTGGAAAGAAGAAGCTGCTTCAATCATGTAAGTGAATGCACTCTGAATCTTCGAGTTTAATGCGTCGGGACTTAGAGTGACTATACACTTACTGCTAAATTAAGGAGTGATTGTTTCCTCTCCCTCACCTCAAACACTAGAGTACTCTACACAGGCAGATGTGTACCATTTTAGATTACCCATTACACTAAGTTTGTGGGCAAGCGTTGCTTCCAACTTTCTTTTAATTTTATTAATAAAGACTAAAAATAGCAAATCTTTCGAGGGAGAAATCTTGATTTTGACTGTACCATTAAAAGCTTCTGAAAAATTACAAGGGTCGTAATTTTCATCGACATCTTGATTCTCAATAGTTTCCTGCTCTCTTGACTTTGAAACATCGTTAACATTCCCCAGTGAAGTTGTTCCTTTTGCAGTACAGTTCTTTAGTTTGTGTCGTAATAGACTATCCCGCCGTGAAAATATTTTACTGCAATTATCCCACTCGAACGACTTCATCTTCCGACTATGTGAGGAAACATGTCGCTGTAAGCTGTCACTCCGACTAAAAAAGTGGGATGAGTGTGAACAAGTTTTAATTTAAGTCCACCCCCGTGTTGTAAACATATATGACGTGCCAGGTTGGTAAGTTTGATACAAGCTTTTTAACAGTTCTTACATAAGAAGATCATTTTAATCACGCGTGCTGTATGAAAACAAATAGATAAAATCTTAATTATAGAGTGTGTTGTAATTAAACAAATAGATAAAATCTTAATTATAGTTGACTTGACAATTATTAACTATCACTCCTCTAGATGTAGAAGACAAGATCCACACCAGAGCAAACAAGGAGGTTTTGACAAAACCCTTAGTACACTGAAATAATAATTTAAAAGCCTTATATAAAATTATAAACACTATTTTTCCGAGTAACAAGACAAGTGTGTGCACAATTATTTCACTTCCAAATGGTACACCTATAAATAAAAACAATAAACATGATAAATAATGTAACATATGCGTCATTGTCTGAATCCATCAATATATCGCTATTTACGAATAAATTATTATGATAAGCCTAACCTATATTTATTTCTTAAAATCTTTCATTCCGTGCCATCTAATGAAGAAAATTAGTACTTATAATTTCTCAATGTCTTGTGTTAGCTCGTACATATAAGTATTAAAAATTGTAGCTACCACTACTTATACAATAAATAAGTTTTACTAATGGGGTAGGTTAAGGAAAGTATATATATGAGAAGCAAGTGTACCGGCATTTGTGTGGAGGGAGAGTCTGAAATAATGTAGGAAAAATATCCTCAGTTTAATAGGGCCGTGTTCAAACTCCAACCTCCTCAACGAATCAAACTAGACGAACTCCACGTTTATGCCTGTATGTTTACCAATGCATGTATAAGGTTTTACTTTAAAAAAAACACATGGGCTATATATATATAGAATAAAAATCATTATTAACTCATTACATTAATATTAATAGAAGTAATATCTACCTGAAATTATTTTCTTCTTGTTTAAAGCCTTAGTTAAAAGAGAAAATATACCAACCATTTACTATTCAAATATTTCACTACTACTCGAACGTCACTCGGCGAAGGTAAATTCAATAATGAATAGCTGTTTCTGTTTCACGTTCTAAATATAGTTTCGTTCAAGTATGAAGTCTTAGGGAGGGCACACAATAAGTTACACAAGTTGATCATAGCAATTGAGACAGGTTTAATTTCGTCCACAAGTAGGGCGATCTAAAATAGTATGTTGGAAGATATAATTTCAACTTTGGGAATCAATAATTAATAAAAAGTAAATTATATTCAAAATTGTCTCAAGTTTGATATCAATATAATATTTAAACGTTTATGACAGATGGCTAAAGATAAGTGTGTTAAAGCCATTAGATGTTGGTCGTTTACCGTTATAACTCAAACATGGTGTTGAATGTAGATCATATCTTAAATTACAACTGTTCGAAGACAATTTATAGCTTGAAATCTTAGTTTGTTCTTGTTTTCAAGAATATAAGTCTCGAATTATATGTGACACGATTTAAATACTGGAAGTTTTCGAAGTTAATAGTTACACTATTATGTTCAGCCATTTTTGAGTAACTCAATTTTAGGATTTTTGGCTCTTACCGCGAATCTAACCATGTCAGTTCAGTGACTATTATTCCATCAGGTTTTTCAAGCATAATTTTGACTGTACACATTACAATCGTTCTAAACTTGTTAATACAATATGGCGGATCTTGGTTAAGACACAAATTTGATTAATTTGTGTCCCTTGCATTTTCACAATCTTAAAATAATGAATTCGTATATTAATTGAATACACCTACACAACATTTTAAAAATAATTAAATTCAGTACTGGTGGTCATGTTGTATGAAGTGGTCTACCCCTTAGTTTAAATCTTTTTACACTGGGGTTTTACAGTTAGAAAAGCTACCAGACCTACTTTGACGTATTCATACGTCCAGTCATATTGTCTACAGCTATCATGTTTATATATATATTATAAATATCTATAAAATAACACCAATAAATAATAAAATTCTATCTATGTCAACAACAAAAATTTGGTCTTTTATATCCTTCTTAAAAACAGTCATTTATGAATAGGTTAAAATCTTTTTTTGATGAGTTACCAATTTCTTTTTAAGACAAACTTTTTGTTGTTGACATTGATATAATTTTATTATTTATTAATGTTATTTTATAATTTTATACTTATAAAGAAACCCTAAACTTACCTACTTAATCAATATTGTATATAATTTTGCCAAAAAGTTTTTTTTTGCTATTAATAACTGCAAACATATTTAACTTCAATAGCATTATCCTCTATCCCAACTAATAAAACTGCACCACATAATACACATAATCTAGAAATTAATAATTTAAAGAAGTTAAGTCAAACATCTTTCTTTAGGTACTGGAGTTTATTAATTTTCTAAGCAATAGATGACTCAACCTCATAATACGTAAGAGTCTTAACAAAGGGATCTTAAGCACATCGTTTGAAGAAGGTTGTTAATGTTGTATCGCATGAGTTGTTCATGACATCAGGGACATAGCTTGTAGAATAGACACGTCCATTCTTAAGATGGACAGCTTAATGTATAACACCCTTAACAATCCCAACTGAAATTGTTCCACCTCATTGTTCAAGTTAATACCAAACGTTGCTTGATCACTGCCATTTTTGATTTACTTACATATATTCTTAATGGATTCGATAAAACTTCACAGCTCTACATGAATGTGGGAATAAAACTCTCAACAGGACGTGGTTGTGAGGGACCACCCAACAATTGTATCTCGCCAACGCTCCAGAACGGATTATGGCTGAGCGCTCATCGTCAGGATGCCGTCTACGTGTTTGGGATAACTGCCATGCCCATCGACGTAGTTATTTGAAAGAATTTGATTTTTTTTTTTTGCTTCATGCATGGATAATATCGACTCTAAAATCCGTATGGGCCGTGTACAATATGTTTGGTTACATTTAAATGTACAGTTGTAGTTCGAGCGTTTAATCTGAGCGGTTAGTAGGAGAATCTACAGCGTTGAATTTGATTCTATCCTTAAGTCATAACAGTAGATGCATGGGGCAGCCGTGGTTTTTTGCCACTTCACAGTGTATATAAAACTCTTCCAAAAACACCGTCGATATTTATCAAGTTAATGAGTTTTCGAATTCAAAAAGTAAATACTTGATATATTATGTGTTGGTTAAACACTGATTTATAGTTCAGTGAATAAACTTACTCTTCTGTTTTGACAAATTTGAATATTGGTTTCTAAAGTCCTATTAGTTATCTTTAGTTTAATTAGTCTTTAGATTTAAATTTGAAATACACCCTAACATTTCTTCTTGCTTTGAAATTTGTTACTTTTCCTTGGTGAGCTTCAAACGGGTAGACTATTTACCGGCTTTTAAATCACCGGAGCTTACTACTTAACTCGACGAAGAATTAGAATAGTGAAATCTATGCTATAGCCTGCCTAACACATAAATAAAACTGCATCGCAATATTTCAAACTGTTCCAGAGTTCTTAGGCAACAAAAAACCTATAAAAGTCACTGTATTATAATATGCAATTTACTTTTTGATTTGACATTTAAATTTCTATACTAATTTCGTATTTATTTCAAAGTGCTAATAATATATCTACGAATTAAAATGATTAAATAAATATTATTTTTATTTTTGGGCAGTTTTCAAGTTTGAATGTTTTACGCACCTCTTGAGTAGATTATCTACAACTTTACCAAATTTCAGCTTTCTATCTTATTAGAAGTAATAAATATTCTCTGAACAGATTTACATAAATATGTACACTATTATACTTTTATTATTATACATAGTTTAATAGTTTTTCTTTTGTTTAAACTTTTTATTGTTTTCCCTTTAATTTTCTTTTTTCATATAACAAATTGCATCTACAGAGAAATCGTATTTTAATTGGTAGCCCCTAATTATATTCAAATTCTTAACGTGGTCCTCTAGTAATACAAATTTTCCCAGACCTGGATTAGCTACACATTTTGTGGTTCATGGCACTGGTTGTTAGCCCAACTACTCTCCACGAGCGCTCTACAAGTCTTTTTTTTTTACACAAGGCCACATGGAATATGATGACGTGGAAATGTTTCATTCCCACAAAGCTTGGCGACACATCAAGTGGTCTCATCACTTTATGTAATGGCAGTAGTGTTACAATACGCGAGGTCAACTACACTGCAAACACGCAATTAGAGTAATACGGGTCTGATTCCTCTAAGGATTGCTTCTGAAAGCTTTTGTATCGGCCACTTCTTTTTATAGCTACGGCCACAATAGACTATAAGAGGGTTGACGTAATCTAAAGAAATGATTATAACAAAAAGTAAAAATTTGCAAGCTAAAGAAATATTTGAATTATTTATTCAATGTAATAAACAGAGGTTAAACAACAAATTACATGGCTCTTACAAGTCAAACTGAAATGTTTTGGAAAACAAATACATCATGGCTGAGTCTGCAGTTGCACAGTACGATTGATTGTATATTTCAATCTCTCAAAGTATATTATTATTTTATTTGAACTAGTCAGCAAGAGACCAAAAAGGTAAACAAAATGGTTAATATTATAAAAAATAATTTAAAGAACCTTTTTTAAATGTTTTACAAAGCATATGATTTGTCACAGTGAATTCAGACAAACAATTTAGGATCAAAATTTAAATTTAAATATCGAATCGGACATTTATTAAAAATTTAAGTTCCTACCTTACGATGATTACAATGAGCTTAAAAAGCCTCTTCTAATGGTTTAAAACGTGTCTGATTCACCACTGTGAATAAAGACAAAACAAATACAAATTTTAGGATCAAATTTAAATTTTGAATCTGATATTTATTATTAGCACAAGGGTTTGACTTCCCGACTAAAACTCAAAACTTCGCGGATGTATTACCCACCTCACTTTTAAGGAATTCGACAAAATTCCTACATTTTAATATTTAATATTAAAATAGAAAACAAAGCATTGTTACGTTAGAACACTTGAAATTTCTCAGTAAATGAATAGGTGTATTTTAAAGTCAAAACCTTATTAACCAATAAGTTACTTTAATATTTACTTCGAAGAAGATACGTCTAAAAATAGCCTATAAAGGAAATATAATCAAATTAACGAATTTAAACAATTACTAGTAACCACACGAGAAATAAAATTTAATATTCAAACAAAAACATCAAGCCAGAAACGGAATAAAAAATTGGCTATCCGAATATTTCAAGAAATTACAAAGATACTAGCACTCAAGCAGCAATAGGAAACATTAAGTGTCCAGAACAGAATTTACTTTCAAAAATAAAACCTTTAGCAAATAATTGCAAATGCCTACACTGATTGATTTCAACTACATAATAAACCTAAGTGTTCAAGATAATCAAACCCATAGTTGTAATATGAAATTTATATTATCAATAAAATATATATATTTATAGCCATCCTGGCTAGATAATGTTCTAGTCCTGAATAGGACTTCTCGTGGAAGTGTCGAAGTTAATAATCAACCATATTTCATGAGTTACCTCGTTATATAGGTCTAGTTGATGGGTGAGGAGATGGGAGTTCCTTATTATTATTATTATTATTATTATTATTATTATAACATCACACGCCAAGCAGCTGGTGGATAGGCTACGTCTCATTAGTCATGACGGCCAGTCTCTTGGTTTCTTGTAGTTCCACTTGACTTGTTCCCAAGACACTTACACCAAACACATGGTGAGCGGCTGCAAACTCTATCTTCGTACATTCGGTGACGTACACCAGACAGGTGGCTAGTTTCAGGTCAAGGTAAAGAGTGGTCCTCCTGTAGCTCAGCCGGGCCAACCAGAGCATTTCTGGACTTCTCTATTGGAACATGTTGTTGCTGCATCATTAAAGCTTGTTAAGACTTTTTTCCTGTTTTTAAGATTTGGTGCGAACAGGTTGTGCTTTGCCAGATGATACAATGTGAGAGTATAGCACTTATATTTGATATAGTAAGATTGTGATATTTAATAATGCTGGATGTCTATGAGTATAAGTTTATTTGGGGTGGTAGTATTTCATTATACTAGATAGTCTTGGTAGTATTTATATTGCAGGATTTTTATGTGTATAGGCTTATTTGGGGCGGGTAGTAACATTTTGATATTAGCAGTACAAGCTAATGTTACATTTTGAGTGATAGAGGACCATTATATTGGGAGTAGAAGGCTTTGGCGTTGAAAATTATGTGGGTAAAACGGTATTTCTAGACGATTCCATTTTATAACTATAAAAAAGGACAAAATTAATTTATTATATTAAATGTTGAAATAAAATATATAACTACCATTAATTAGTAAGTAATAATTGTTTGATTATTATTAACAGAAACATATAAACTTGGTTAAATAATTGTTTATATACCCAATTCAGTGACCGCATGATCTAACGCGCTACTATCACAGTACACTAGACTGCCGATGACGGGGAGATCAAGGATCAAATCTTAGTCGGGTGTACTGGTACTGGGTGGCTATTCCAAAATGGTTTTACACTCGCCACACACTTTCTATGAATATAACCTTCCTAATCCCTAAAACGATTAGCGAAGTTAGTGCATAAGCTTATAACCCAAATCGGTATTAATACGGGATGCTAAAAAGACATTGTTCAAATTGGTTGATTTAAGGATGGTAAAGACTTTCTTTTCTATTTGACTTGTGTCTTCCGAGTTAAGAAATATAACATAGTATGGATATTTCATATTTAAGCTTATGTATTTCAAATTGTTGTATTATATGTAATCAAAATTCTTTAATTCATTATTAATGCTAAACTTTCTTTGATTCTGTGGGCTACTTGACAAGCCACCGTGGACAACACTTTGAGAAACATTGTCCTGTGGTAAATTTGGTGACAATTCTCATCAGAGCAGTGAAACGTAGCAACATTTATGACAAAAATTGATTATAATGGCTAAATTATATGAAATGGGTGACAAGTGTCACTAGAGAAGCGGAACTGGGTAAAATTGGTGACAAAGCTCATTAGAGAAGCGAGGCCCACTAAAACTTGTAGCAAGGGTCACTAGAGCAGAACAGTAAAACGTTGTAAAACTGGTGACAAGAGCCGATAGAACAATGTATTTTGGAAGTGAAGCCAACAGCGTCACTCAGCCTAACATGAGATTGATAAAATAAACTAATTCAGAAAGCAACCGTAAAAAGTTGTAAAATCAAACGAACCTACCTATTTTTTACAATTTTAACCAATTGCATTTATATTTTAATTTTGCATCTTATAATAATCATAGTCACTTGAAAAGGAAATATAGATATATAACGCCAACGATCATTGTGAATCCACACTAAATACGCCGCGACCCTAAAGGGGGTCGTGACCCTTAGATTGAAAACCACTGCCTTATACCCTTCGACCACCATTTCAGGTTAAATCCTTAAAATTGAATCTATGTTGAAACAAAATAGACTAGGGTTTATTCGTTGAACCACGATAAAATGGCGTTTAAAGGCCGATTCACACAGAACGCTAAGCTAAGATTTTCTCTGCTAGCTTTTTAGAAAAATAACGGACCATGTATTTAAATGTGTTGGTTCATACAGAAAGCTTAAGCTAAGCTATGTCTTGCTACACCGCGCTATGTTTTTTCCGATTGCTGGCCGGGAATTTTTTCCATCTTCTATCTTGAGCCATCTTACGTCGCGTCGCGCATGCGCACAACGCAACTTAGGCTCCGTGTTGAACAGACGCATTGCTGGTTTGGTGAAAATAACTAAAGAAGTGTGGAAGTTTTGTTTTCAGTTAGTTTCACGTGTATTTAAGTAATATTCTATTTAGGTTTTATATTTAATAAATGTTTTGATATTAAAATGGAAGCGTTAATTGAACAAGTCAAACCTCCACCTCCTAAATTTTCTTCATCTTCCAAAACAACTGCTAACAGTAACGCCTTTTCTTATTCAGTACTACCACCTAAACTCAAACAAGACATTTTGGAGAACGCCATCATAACTTTATTTCACTGGAGCAGACCAGAAAGAAATAACACTGAATTCTTGAATGAAAAGAGGGACCATTGCTTAGCGTAGCAAATTGACAATGTCTTAGCAGAGGACAACACAGCACAGCATAGCTTAGCCTAGCTTAGCATCCTGTGTGTATCGGCCTCTATTAAATCCGTCCCACCAGCCTAGTGTTTCAAGGATATCAGGTAACCAGCCACAACATGTAAACTGGTCTACTTCAGAGTTACCTTATTGGTGGAACTTAAGGTGAGGGAATGGTGGCACTAAGCCACTTAATTTTCACGGTCACTGGCCATGAACTCGTTGAGGACAACCACTTCTAGTCAACCAGACGATCGAGTTACGTCAGGTACAGGCTGAAAATTAGCTCACTGGTGCAGTGATGCAGTCTTAAATATATTAGTAGGGGAGACTATGGTTATAAAGGGTCTTTCTCTAAATCCCCATGTACACAATATCACTAAGTGGTGTATCAGTGGTAATGCGTCATAGAATGTTGACTCTGTGGTATCTTGAAAATATACGGGAAAGTTAATTTATGTTTCTTCATGTCACCATTGATCATCACTGTGGGATGTTGGTTGTCTAAATTTTTAATGACAGTGAGACATAATCATTGCAAAAAAAAAATATATATATATATTTCTGTGATATTTTTATTTATTTATTCTGTAAAAGTTAAGATGTATCACCTCTTCTTACACTTAACCAGATTATAACTTAATTTTATTATATATAAATATATCTTTAATATAATAGAAGTAACTCAATGAACATAAATATTCACCCCATACGCAGAACTTCACTATACAGGTGTTATAACCATAGCATTTATAAGGGGGGATTATCTTTTATTTGAATACCTTCTTCAATTGTTCTTAGTAAAACAGTACAATGAAAATTTATGATTCTCAAATGAATTAAATAATTAGGGCCATCTTATAAAAGTATTTAATTTAATAGTATATTTGATTCACCAGACATGTCTCGTCTTTTCATTCACTCACGAACCCAAAACTTTCGAAAAACATTTTATGCGTTTTACTTTGCCCTTAAATATTCCAAGAACAATATTTGCTGCTGCTGCTAAGATGCCGTTTTTAATTAAAGAGAAGGTGTTGAATATGCATCACTGATAGCGTTGTGTGTACAGACCTTGGTGAAGTGTCATTCCTTGAATGAATCACTGACTTCGGTATTGTATCACTAATGATGCATCACCTAACGATATCGTGTACACTAGTCTTCAGCTATAGCCAGTGAAATAGTAAACGGGACAAACCGGTTTTGAAAAAAAATAAAAAAAATGTAAGGATACTTTGTCTCCTCTAGTTCAACCCTGACTTCTCTTTTATAAACGATGCCTACCTTTGACGTAATGACAAGTCAAGATAGTATTTCCTATGTGAATTACGTTTAATTCAGAGAGTTTTAAATATATAATTATGGAACGGAAAAAAATCGAATAAATTAATCTTAAATTATCAAAAGAATATTTTTTTGAATTTAGGTGATGTTTTTAAATGTTTTTTTTTTATAAATGGTCTACATCTCAGGCTATCTGGCTTATTCATAAAATAAATGGGCTATAGGAATCTTTCTGCCAGGGCGTGGAATAAAAAAAGTCCGTGGATGGATATATCTATTGAAAATAGTAAAAAAGTAAAATAAATTTTGAAATTCAAGTTAATGCTGTCTAGACGCAAATAGTAGAATGAGAGCGTGTATACTCGACAGAAAAAGAAGGAAATATCATCAGCCTGTAGAATAGAGGCCTCACAAGATGAACTACTCGTATTCTTCCCTCCATTTATATTTAATTTTTTGGCTACAAAGTGTGATAGTACATTGAGCACTTAAGTGTGTCAAGTTGATATGCTTCAAGTTGAGAGCTTCGCAAAATAACTTCGAATTCCCCAAATAGGTAACTTATTTAAAGGGATAACAAGTTATTTTAAGTTCCTTATTTACCCATGACTAGTTTTTTGTTATGCTTTTTAATTATCACATTTTACACAACGGTCATTAACGACTTAATTTAAAGTGGGGATGCAAGGAATGGGATTAGAGGGCAATGTTTTTGCAATTTTTATATAATTTTTATTTTTTGTAAAAAAAAAACAAATATTGCTTCAGTACAAACATAGAGTTTAATTTTCTTCACATTGTGCTATTGGGGGAGCTGAATTGTATCCACTTTGAATGGTATCCATTCAGACTATTTTCAAATAAACACCTTTAGGAAAACACATGAATTGTATACACCTGAGTTATAACCACAAAAATCTGATTTGTATCCATTCCGACAGCTTTGTAATAAACTGCTTTTGTGGAAATCCTGAATTGTATCCCCCTGAATTGTATCCACAAAAACCTGAATTGTATCCACTTTGAATGGTATGCATTCAGACAGTTTTGAAATAAACACCTTTAAGATAAAACCTGAATCGTATCCACAAATTGCCGACATGAGGTTTAATAGAAGAAACGTTTAACGTAAAAGCTTCGACACACTTCTGGTAGAGGGCAGCAGAATGGAATCTTTTTAACTTACTACTTTTGTATTAGAGTGCAGCCAAATCAATATGTTAATTCAATCAAATTATTTAATAAAGTTTAAGTAATTATTTTAAATTCGTAGACTCCTATAAGGTTTCCAAAATTACAAAAAGTATTAAAAAACATAATGCTTTAAATTATTTCTGGTTTCCAATAAAACACATTGCTGTAATTAGTTTTTATTTTACTTTACATGTATTGTAGAGCAAGGCATTTGCTGCAGAGGACATAAGTATCCTATATCAGCTAGTCCTGCTCATTTTTTTACTTTAGGGCAACAGAAGTTAAACGAATTGTCACTATGAGCACCTTTTAGAAAATATCAATCAATTGTTTGCAGTCAACATTGATAACGTTTTACTTTATTTAACTTTTATTTATAGATATTGACTATCTTTATATTAACATTATCACTTTTCAGCATAGTTTATTAATTTTTTCCTTGAAGATGCTTAAAAAATTAATTTGTAATCAAATAAAGATATAGGTGAATTTAAAATAAGTTTGTCGTTAGTGCTCTAATTATCTTTTCAAGTGGGCTGTAAAAGTATTTTCTTAAACATGAAGTATTTATTCTCTTCAAAGATTGCAGTGTATAAATAAAGCATTAATTTGCAACAATATTTAGTTTGTAATTTTTTTTTCAGGTCAATATACTTTGGAACACGAATCAACTTCGTTAATTTTAAATATACAGATTTTTTATTATACTAGCCAACAAACTTTAGACACTTTGATTAAAAAAAATTAACATTGAAAATCTAGCTTTAATTTATTCAAATCTAGTAAGAAATGAAACACTTTTGATGTATTCTGGCAAGAACTTTATCCATGTGAATTGGCAGCACTGCTTTGCTCACGTCCTATGTTCAGTGAGTTCTAGTGGTTGGAAGAAGCGAGTAAAATTAGTCGACTACACATAGTAATCAGCTGTACTCAATTCTTCCAGAAATACTCAAGTAAAAGTAGTTGGGCCAGTTCTTATTTTAGTTTCTACTTTTATTTATCTTAAGATATATTACACAATATTGGCTGGTATGTTTAACGTGGTATTTTAATACAAATTTTTTTTCCCCATAGACTTCATTTTTCAGTGATAGTTTTATCAGCACACGATTTAGAACAACGCTCAATCCCCATTCGATATGTTATCAATTATTATACTACTTACTATTAAGCCACATAACTGACTCACTTACTGACATTAATGTTTAACCATTTCCAGATGAGCTAGAGACTTGAAATTTGGCAAACTTATAGCTTTTAGTCTGTAACCGACAAAGAAATTCAAAAAAGTTTAAAACAATTATTTTTAATCCCCCCAAAAATTTAAAATTGCGGAGCAACTTTAAAGTCAGTGCGGACCTTTATTTGGAGGTCTCTTGTGGCTAAACGGTAAGACCTATAAAAAGAACTGCCCCGGAACTAGTTTACATCCACTTGCAAATAAGACTCACTGGGGGTTACGAGCAAAGCGAGTAATACATCTATGACCGTATCACCGCGCATTACAACATGTACATTGTTATACACAATACTATAATGCAATGAGGTGACCTGGCGGTCTAGGGGTAGGGTGTCAGACATCTGTGCTGGGGGTCCGGGGTTCAATCCTGGCACAGACTTATCTGATTGCCAAACCCTTCCTTCACCTCTGACAAGACGTGTATTATACCCAACTTGTGAATGTGTGGAATGCCAGGCCTCCACCGTGGTCCGGATTCCTAGTTAAACTGTAGGTCCTCCATTTCATCTCACAATCACCCTTCCTTTACACATTAGCGTAAGTGCGTATAACCCGAACGGGTAGTAAGACGTGGTGCTAATAATAATCCTATGCATTGTTCTCAAACTAGGCCACCTTGCAGGCCACTCCCAATATAAACACGTTTGCTTGGATATATTATATTTTTTGTTTTTAAGCGCATATTACTACCCATCTAGACCCCGAACATTTTAATCACGCTAGTAAGTAAAAAATGAGGAATATGTAGTTTAATTGAAATGTAACCCCATTTGAGTTAAGGGAATATGGGAAACCAAAGAGGAAAACTTCCCTCTTTACATCCACCCGGAATTAGAACCCTGTAAACCTGACCATAATAATATGACGTTTAATCAGCGTGTAATTTTATAGTATTTATTTTGTTTTAAATCGTTAATTACATATTTAAAAGCTTCTATTATACCAAATATTTACGTGGGCTAGAGAAATACTCAAAGCGCTACTTAAATAATATAATTAATAATTCCCACAATCAAGTATTTAAAGGGGTAAAAATCTAGCACAATTTAATTTTTTAAATTATATTCACAACCATTTTCAACTACTATTATTTGTGTGCGTATGTGACTGCGGGTTATATAGTTATATAAAAGTATCGTATATAAGTGGGCCACTAGTTTGAAAACACTACTTTAATGGGTTAGGATTAAGAAAGGTTTTATTATTATTATCTAGCACAGCGTCTTACTACACATTCAGGTTATACGCTTAAGTACTAATTATTATGCTAGTGGATTAGGAATTGAAAAGGTTGAATTTAGAGGAAGGGAACCTACATTTGTGCGGAGGGAGAGTGAAAAACAATTTAGGAAAAACCACACCCAGTTCACCCGACTGAGATTCAAACCTAAATCTCCCCGTCCTCGGTAGTCTGGCTCTACACGAAAAAAGCGCGTTAGCCAAATACGCCACCGAGGCGGGTTATAAGGAGGAATTTTAGAGGTAATCCACCCGCATTTGCGTGTAAGGGGAGTGGAAAACCATTTAGACAAAACAAATCCTCAGTAAACTGACCGGGATTTGAACCCTGGTCTCTTCGCCATCAACAAGCCAGTCCAAAACGAAAGTGATACCTTTATACCACGTGGTCAGCAAAGCAGGGGAATAGTTACTTATTCATTGATAATGTAACTAACCGAATCCTCCTCCAGTGTATGTGAAGTGTTTGCGGGGTGGGGTAGGGGGGAGGGGGGATACTAATTTCAAACAAACTAGAATAAGGGAAGGTCGAGAATACAGCAGACCAAATTTAAGTACTAACTAAGCCTCAAATAATAGGAAGCATTTCATTATCGCTGTGATATTTTACATACCACTTTCTTACACGAAATTATCTGTCCAATAGCACATCGCTCATTGTTCCATATGTTAAATAAGGGTCAGACCTAGATACAATTTAAGGTGGGGGGGGGGGGGGGGGGAAGGTTAGACATTGATAAACAACTTTTGTCAAAGCGCAAATAGTTGCGACTTTTCAGATATAAATTCAATCATAACTTAGTTTTATTCAATTGGATCAATTGTATTTTGTTTCAAAACTTCGATGTATTTTCCTTACATGAAAAATTATATATTAAGATTGAGGTTTATATCTTTGGTGAGATTTTGAAATTGTATCTAGAATTGAAGAAATGTTAGAACTGGTGGGTATGTCCTTATTGTTCTGAAAAGCTCTCTGACCCACGAGATTAGTTCAGAACTGGTAGAAAGAGAAAGATTCAGGATTATTGGTAGGATGGCAAGGAAGGGGAAGGGGGTGAGGGTGACAAGTCAAAGTGAACAAAATATTTTACGAGAAAATTCTTGTCTTTCGTTTGTTTTGGAGGTTTGCTTTCTCACATTAGTAAAATAAATGTTCTTTTTTTAACTTTCTTATTTGGAGAAAGTAGTGTCTTAGTCAAGGCCTTAGCCAGCAAATAATTTCAGGAGGGGTTTGGTGGGCCCATACTTTAAATGCCGGAGGCTAGAAAAAGTTCTAAATGATAAACAGTTCTAGAAGCTACCTGAAGTGGTTTTTTTTATGTCAGCATAACACCATAACTGCTGAAGGCAAGGAAAAATTCTAAAAACTAAACACATCTAGAAGCTGTCTGAATGCTTTTTATGTTAGCATAACCCCCTAACTGCTGAAGGCAAGGACAAATTATAGATATTAACCACATCTAGATGTGCTCTATGAAGTGCTTTTTATGATATCATAACCCCCTAACCACTAAAGGCAAGGAAAATTTTTGGATATCAAACACCTCTAGAAGCTCTCTGAAGAACTTTCTTTTGTCAAATAACAGCATAACTGCCGAAGGCTAGAAAATTTCTAAATATTAACACCTTTAGAAGCTCCCTAAAGTGCTTTGTATGGTAACATAAGCCCCCTAACTGCTGAACGCAATGGCATTTATTAGATATTAAACAGCTCTAGTAGCTCTCTGAACTGCTTTATGTGGTAACACAACCCCCTAATTTGTATTTGTACCCTAATTTTGATAGTGTTTGAACCATAAATAACCACAGATATATATATATATATATATATATATTCATAAGATATTGTTGGAGGGGGGGG
>CABEEJ010003100.1:0-25315 GCA_901482245.1 Timema douglasi | reverse complement strand
GATTAACCCCAACCCCCGCTGACTACGGCCTTGGTAATAGTAAACATTTTGCCCTCGAGATTATGATGTATATTGACGTTTTATGTGGCCCCAAATTAAAAAAATTCTTATCCTATTTCTGTGAATTCTTAACGATAGGTGTAAATAAATTGAGTCCAATTTATCAAATCTATGTTTCAGCTCACACACAAATTTATCTATATAAATAAAATGATCATCGCAGTATTTTCCCAACACCCGGACCTGGCAATTTTAAATTTTGGGGGAATATTAATTTTACGCCCTAGGCAATAGATATGACGGTATTTTATGAAATTCGACCTCTTAGAGGCGAAAAAGAGGGGTTGGAAGTTTTTTAAATTCACTGATGTATCTTTAGAACCAGCGGAAATTGAGCTTGAAAATTTAAAATTAAGATTTCTTTCTAAAACTTTTTGAGGGTTTCTAAAATTTAACCACCCAAGGCGGCAGAAAGGGTTGGGAAATCTCATGTCCTCCAAACTCAATGTAATTTAATATCTGGAAGTTGTTCGGCTCACAAAATATTAATTTGACATTTTTATGTACGGCAATCACAAAATGGATCCCAAGGTCTATTGGGAGAAAAGAGGGTGTGGGATAAAAACTTCCTAAACTAAAATAAATTACTATTTATCACTGTGGTAGAAAATATAAACGTGTCAGGCAGCTAAAGGAACTCCTCCATATAATTATAAAAATTTGAACGTTTTTAACTTTTACGTTGGATCCTGTAAAATAGGAGAGGGGGGTTATAAACAGAATTTTTTTTATGTGTTATAGAAAATTTAAACACGCCAGTCAGGTAGAAGGGCAACCCTAGATAACCGATAGTCAAATATATCCTAGAATTTGAAATTTCTTAATTGTAAATAGAAAAATGAGGTTCCGGGCTTACATTTTCTAAAAATATTAGACACAACTTATTTTCAGTGTAGTATCAACCTGAAACTAAGACGAAAGGTAAATAAAAGTGTTTTGCCAAATATCTATAAAAGTTTGAACATTTTAAATGGGACCTCAGGAAATAGAGGAAAGGGGGTATACAATTTTTTTAAACTTCTAGGTGTGATAGGATTTTTTTTAAATTTGTAAAGCAGGTATAAGTAACTCCTAAAATAGCCAAATAAATCTTAAAATATGAAATTTATCACTGGGAGTTTAAATGGTGAAGAGGGAAGGAGAGGGAAAGGGTGGGTGGCTCAACATTTTCAAAGTTTATAAACTTAACTACTTCTGTATGTGGTAGAAAAATGAAATTCACTAATCAAGTGTAAGGACCGTCCCGAATAATAAAGGGTGATTTTAAATTTTAAAATGTAATGCTGGGAAATTGAGAGCTATATAGTCAGAATAAACTTTTAAGTTGAGGTAGAGGGAAAACTCCATAAAACCAAATTTAGCTTAGAATTTGAAACTTCTCGAAGTGAAAAGGAAAAAGGGTATTGGAGTGGTTCTAAATTTACATAACTGTTAGAAACCACTTGTTTTCAATGTGATAGAAAACTGATATTTGGCAGGCCAGTAACTATACAACTCCAAATAATTATGAAAGTCTGTAAATTTTAAAAAGTTTAAATGGGAGACCAGGAATTAAGGGGGAAATGGGGCGTACAAAACTTTTAGTTATGACAGAAAATTTAAATTTGGAAAGCATGTAAAAGTACAACTCCAGGTAACCAAATAAATTTTAACATTTGAGATTCTAAGTGGGAGTTAGATAAATGAGGTAGAGAGGCAGTGATGGGGCTAACATTTTCAAAACTATAATTATAACCTATACTTTTCACAGTGTTAGACGATTGACATTGGTCAGGGTGGCATAAGGAACATCACAAAACATTATAACGTTCTTAATTCTTAAATTTTAAAGTGAAGGAGGGGAAAATGGGGCGTGAATCTCTGGAAATTTCCCAAGCTAATATAAAAACAATTTTTGAGTAGGTAGAAAATTGAAACTCTTCATGTACATTAATGTAGCTTCCCAGATATCCGAATGACGATTAAACATTATGAAATTTCAATACCTCATGTAGAACACTATTTCTGGTGTGGTTAAGCTAAAATTTGATAGGCACTTAGATAGCCATTTAAGATAACCAAATAAGTTTTAACATTTCAAATTGAGAATTTGAGAAATGAAGAGGGGGAGGAGTCAGCCCTACTTACTTACTTGCTCTATGGCATTAGGAACTAGAAAATTCATGGTCGCCCTTACAAAAGTACGCCACCTATCTCTATCGTGAGCTAGTTCTATGGTTTCCCTTATTGCATTCTATCCCTATCTTGTACTAGTTTTATCCAGTCCACCTCATTACATCCTATATCTATCGTGAGTTAGTTCTATTCAGTCCACCTCCTTACATCTTATATCTATATTAAGATAGTTCTATCCATTCCACCTCATTACACTCTATCCCTATATTGAGCTAGTTATATCCAGTCCACCTCATTACACCCTATCCCTATCTTGAGCTAGTTCTATCCAGTGCACCTCATTACACCCTATCTCTTTCAGGTCCATTCTAATGTTATCCTCCCATCTGCGTTTAGGTCTCTCCATTGGGGTTACCAGTCAATACCTTGAACAAGGTTCTAGAATATCCCATTCGTGTTGCATGTTCTGCCCATCGTAGTCTACGAAACTTGATTATCTCAACAATATATTGTGATAAGAACAGGGTATGCAATTCTTCATTATGTAACCTCAACTCTCCAGTAGCCTCATATCCTTTAGGACCAAATATCTTCCTAACCACTTTGTTTTAGAGCACCTTAGATTTATTTTCGACATGTAAGGTAAGATACCACGTTACACACCCATAGAGAGCAACCGGTAAAATTATTGTTTTGTATATTGTGAGTTTTACATTCCTGGAAAGCCAGCAATATGTTAATAACTTACTGGCCGTGTAATAGCGTGCCTTTACCGACTGTATTATTTTCTTAATTTCCAATATAATATCCTTATTGCTAGTCAAAATTGGCTATGTTAAAAAAAAATTGATTTCATTTGTGGAAATAATTTCTACTTTCTCGCACCCCTTGAGTAGAGAAAGTATAACTATCGTAAAAAAATACTCGAAGTTTTGATAAATATCGACGTTTCATGACCCCCTGAAACCTAAAAAGTGATTTTCACAATTCCGCCTGTCTGTGTGTTTGTATCTTCGAAACTTGATATCTAAGACTTTAATAGTGTTCCTTCCCCAAAGAGGTTTTTGGAATTAAATATCCAACCCTAAAATTAAGAGTAGTTTACTTAACGACGTTTCCTACTTGGCGAGTTCTAAGTGATTTTATTAAGCGGGTTGGATCCTTGCTTAACGCACTCAAGCCTGAAATAAGTGGCCTCGTCTGACTATTCTTACCCCCTCCATGACTATTCTTCCCCGCTTTCTCAAATTAGCGTAGCTACCTGTGTTAGAAGGATATAAACTCCACTCGCCACTCGGTAAGATCAACAGGTTAGCTTATCAGTGATGAGTTTCAAATACAACCATTTCTCATGCTAATGGCTAAGTAAACTAAGGCACTAGACCAATGGTTTACAACCTGGGAGTCGCGACACCATTTGGGGACTTGGCATTTGTGGTGTTATGCTTACTTTTTAATTCGATTACTCTAGTAAGGTGCAAAATGCAAGTGCAATAAAAACAGTTTCGTTAATAATTAGGTTTCTTTTGGTTACTTAACTCAGGCAGTTGCTTGCTGACTTAGTTTACTGTCGGAGTCTCGTGTTTAGGTGAGTGGTGCTGCTACCATATTTTTCAAAACACCCACTAGGCTCATTGATTCACTTTTGAAACATCTTAGTCTCATTCATATCAATAATATAGCATAATATAGTTTATAGAATTTAAAATCAAACACGTGGGCTTAACGACACGCTAGTTTGGTTTAACTTATGAGGTCAGGAATCATATTCTGACTAAGGGTTCTGGGATTGTTTTCCCTAAATAATTTTCCACACTCCCTCCTCGCAACTTCGGGTACGCTTAATTTAAATTCAACCTTCTTCATCCCTAGCACATTAGCGAAATTAGTACACTTGTTTATAACCCAAACGGGTAGTAAAATGCGGTGCTAAGATACGGATAGCCCTGATTAGTAAGATTAAGATAAAATTATAATTTAAAAACCAGAATATTAATACTAGTAGGCCATCAAGGGGTCGCGATGGTCTCAAAGACCAAATTTGATGTCAAACCCGGAAAAAGGTTTGAAACCACTGAACTAAACTCGCATTTCACCCACTGGTTATTGTTCGAATTATACAATTGCATTGGGCATTTTCCTATTCATATTAATCAAAATGTTATTGATTGATGTTATCATTTATCAATATATTTTATGGCTAAGAGATTTTAAAATATGGCTTGATCATCGTTGTAGATGTTAATTATCGACAATTAGCCATGGCCAAACTATTATTTGAGCTAAGAATGAAAAATACTCTCAATAAGCTTAGCCTAACACAGATCAAAATAGCCAATGATAAATTTGATTTGGATGTCTGTGTCTGAAATTTTCGAGCTGTCATCTGTTTTACAATGCGTGAGAAAGAGAGAAACCTTTGGGTATTTCTTTTTCGCTTTAAACTTTATAAGACATTGTAATCAACCTAGCTATTTTACAAGGTCGTAGCCGGGGGGGGGGTCTCAAAATCCCAAATTTTATGAACAAAATATATATGGCATTATTTATGGTTCAAACAATATCAAAACTAAGATACAATTACAAATTAGGGGGCTGTGTTACCATAAAAAGCACTTCAGAGAGCTTCTAGAGGTGTTTAATATTCATAATTATTCCTAGCCTTCGGCAGTTATGGTGTTGTGTTGAAAAAAAAAAAGCACTTCAGAAAGCTTCTAGAGGTGTTTATTATTTAGAATTTTCCCTGGCTTTCGGCAGTTTTGGTTTTATGTTTCTAAAATGTATTTCAGATAGCTTCTAAAGGTGTTTAATATCTTGAATGTTTTGTAACATTAGGTTACAATATACTACCCACCCCCATGTTAACCTTCACCCATAAACTCTCTATTGGATTAATACTACCCACTTCTAGACTAATAATCTTTTTGTAATGGTACTCTTCTCTATTATAGTTCACGGCAGTTTCGATCTATATCAAGAACAATATTAAACCATATAAAACAAAAATAAACTCCCTGCAATCTAAAACTGTTCATGTACCTACCATTTGTATCTACTGGCTAGAACAACCTCCAAGTCGGGCCTACACACGTCGTGTCTTAGTTTGACGAGTGGACCAAGCGAGCTATGGTGATACTTCAACTGATGTTCTGACCGTCCTGGTCGAAGTTAAACAAAAATGGGTCAGCCAAGATTTTCCTCAAGCAGTGGATGGTGACTATCCCGCCCTCTGGTGGATGAAACGTCCTCTACCGCCGAAACATTGTGTGACTGAAGACGTCTCAATTGAAGAGGTCTAAAGGTCGATGTAAACAACGGGCGTACTTGATCATCCCTGCGTAACCCAATTCCACGAGATGGTCGATGGTCTACGTGATTTCATGCTAGCTTAATGATGACCAAAGTGACGTCACTGACCAAGTGTTCAAATTCCCCAAAATCCTTCCCTAGCAACGAGTCTCTCTATATATAAACGTGTATGTATGCATAATCGACTATTTGAGTTAAACACTTCAGGAGAAGTGCTGTCATGCACTTGGACAAAATCAGGCTAAACTGTTCTACGTAATATTCTGTGGGCATAAGCAATGGCGTGTTTATATTTGAACTCTAAACTAACGTAATATTTTGTATTAGCCAGAATTTGCGTCGTAAATTTTGATAGCTTAAATGTTTGTTGATTTGAAGTAAATTTTGATATGAAACATTCATTATTCTCGGTCACCACTTGGGCGTTAGCATCTGTCATGTCACTTAAAATTTTTAGATAACCACAATTATTAATTAATTTGTTGTCTGAAGTATTAAATGTAAATTTTCTTGAAATTGTGGTTTTCAACAAAGGTAGTTTCACCCTTTGGGTATTGTTTCTTTTGTTGATTATAATGTGATATATTTATTAAAGTAACGTAATTTTTGCTGATTGATAAATTTAATATAATATAAGTTAATAGACCTTTAAAGTTTCCTAATCTTTTGCTAGAAAGGACTGGTTTCACAATTATGCATTGCTTCGAGTATTATACGACTAATTATTAACAAGTATATATCTTGTTTACGTCTCCTTTTTGTGTCGACATCTAATGGTCCCGCAAGAGTTTGACTTAGTCTGTAAGCCAAACTCTCGTGTTGTTAGAAATATCTGAGAGATATTAACATTTAAATTTAACCTTTCTATGTCTGTATTCACCAGAGTGAATCAGACACCTTTAGTAACAATTTAAAGTTGACCATTAGGCTCTTATTTTTGTCATCATTTAAATATCTGGTTCGATATATATAATGATTAATACTTTGTTCTAAATTCAACATTATGGGTTGTTCTGTCTCTTTGAGACTGACCCAGTTGACTGTATTATATGTTACTGGCTTAGTAGCATACTCGTTAACTTACTGCGCAAGTACTAAATAAGTTATTATTAATGGATTTCCAACATGCCTCCGTTTTACCTTTGAGGCCATGTAAATTATCGTTATTGTTATTACCTTTGAATAAACCATTCATATTGTTATTTGAATCTTTACAATGTTTTTCCTTTTTGAATATTCCTTAGTTTCCACCCACGCACTTTTTTGTCTACCCATGGTCGTAGAAAAGTGGTAGTAGAGCGGGTGGTAGCAGTTTCCTAGCCTCTGGCAGTTAGGGGGCTATGTCACCATAAAAACAGTTGAGATAGCTTTAGAACTGTTTATCATTTATAATTTTTCCCAGCTTCCAGCAATTGGGGGATGTGCCCACCAGACCCTCCCTGAAATTACTGGATGGCTACGGCCTTGCTATTTTATGTGAATTTTTAATATATGTCAAGCTATATTATATTTCGTGCGATGAATAGTTACTAAAATACCTAAATGTCATAAATATATACAATACCTTTATAAATTTATGGACCAAATAATAAATACCAATTGGTCATTTTGCTCTTAAATTACAGTAGATGCGCTTTTAGACACTTATGTCCCTTTCTATTTCATTGGTTTCCCCGTTAACGCTATCCTTTGTCTAACCAGTGGAGTTGCATTTATGTAGCTCAAAAATGAACACAATTATTTATATGAAATAAGCACCCATAATTTATTATACAACATTCACTGATGCATCTAGTGAAAGCAATATATACTAAAAAAAACTAACTTTTAAACAACTTTTTCTCCCCCAAATCATGAAAATTAACATTCTCTCAGCTTCAAGAGTCTACATATAAATATCACGTCATAAGTATATTTCCACTAGTGTGGGAAAGACAGTAGTTTTATGGTAGTTGTAATAATTGTGGTGAACATCACCTGCATAATCTTACATGGGATTTGGAACCAATTGAATAACTTTCATACCTCTTAAAATGTTTATAGGAAAATATTAAAAAGTTGTCTTGTAAGAAACTTTTTTATTTTTATTTTAAATGCGTACCTATCTTATGTTTTATATATTAAACGAATATTTCAGGTTTATTTGTGAAAAATATTAATTGATATATAATGGAGTTTTTAAGTTGCAGAGTGCTTATGCAATTTGTTTGTTCTCTCTTGCAGATAGGGTTAAGACTTATCCCGTAATTTGTGGTACTGTCCCGTATATTTTTTGTACCCATTATTATCAAAATAATCCTAGAATGTTATTTAATTATTTTATTCTTCCACTTGACGAAAAAAAAATCACGCAAATCAAACTCGTTTGATCATAAAGTCAACATTGAAAATATAATAATAGTGTCATATTGTTAATTATGAATGGCTCCACATTTTAGTAGTATACCTGTTTATTACAAACATATTTTTCATGAACTCTTGCTCTGTCAATCAAGATTTTTTTTATATAAAATTGCCCAACTGGGAAAGTTTTTTTTTTTTTTTTACAAAATCTAACGTGACATGGTATAACATTCCCAAGTGTTGTATTTCACCATCTTGTAGGAAAATAATCGCGCTACATCGTATGTTGATACATCATGAGGGCCGTGGACCGGAAGTTTGACATGACTGACTTAGAGCAGGGGTCGGCAAACTACGGCTCACAGTTCAGATATTGCCCACTACCTATTATTGTGCTCCCTGCGAGCTAAGTATGTTGTTTAAATGAATTTTGGGACGTAATAATTAAGTTGTTCTTCCGGCGTTAGTGACGCATTCATGCACATTCGTTTACGTATTTCTCTGTTCTCATCCACGTTACATGTGTAGTTCCGGCAGTGACTATATGCTGCAATCTTGTCACCATGCGCTGAAAATAATGCCGCCTGCACTCAGACTAGAGTGATAACCCGACATTGTTTTGAGTGTCACGCGTTTCTTGGTCAAAGTATCAGGAGTTTACGTAAACGAATATTGTTACTTTTTTTTTTAGCATCGTGTCTCATTACTTGTTCAAGAAATACACACTTACTTTCTCTGGCCTTAAAACTAGAAAATCCTTGATGAAATTACAAAAGTATGCCACCTATCCATATCTTGAGCTAGTTCTATCCATTCCACCTCATTAAATCCTATCTCTTTCAGGTCCATTCTATTATTATCCTGAACACGGTTCTAGATTCTCCCATTCGCACTGCATGTCCTGCCCACCGTAATCTACGAGACTTGATACAAACATTTCATTAAATAAAACAAACAACAAAGGCTAAAGTTAATTATCGACAAACCGTCTAGATTCACATACAAAGTAACATCACATGAAACTTTGCAACATGGCAATCAATAATTAAGGCTTACGTTAGTGATGCATTTAATTTAAATAATGAACGGATAGTAAGACGTGGTGCTAAATATTATTAATTGAAATAATGATCCAATCATAAATAACACCTTAAACATACCAGTTGGACATACCACATGGACTAAGGCTACAGATTCATCTTGTTTTGTTTTGTTTGAATCCCGACTAGGTGAACTAAGCGTTTTTCTATAATAATTTTCTTCCCTCCCTCTATGAAATCTCGGGTACACCTTTCTCATATCTATTTATGTAAAAGGCAGGTAGTCTGAGAAGCGATTTAGGATGCCAAAGAAAAGAACATATTTAAATCTAATTGGCTTTGATTTATCTTCCATACACCTGTAAAGGAAAGGTATACAGCATTAATATGGCAGTGATAAACATTTTCTCATAAAAATACAGATATATTTAATCCAAACAAAGTCTTTAAGAATTAATGGTAAGCAAGAACGAAAGACAAAAAGTTAAATCAATTCTTGTTCTTTGAGCTCTTTGGCACAGAGTCCTTACTCTACTAACGAGGCGTCCTGATGCCCTGAGCAAAACAAAGCGTGAACATTTGATATCTCCCCTGTGTTATACAATTCACCTCATCCATGAATTACATCATTTATAAAGTAGAATTTCGTTGCGAGCGTTATATTGTTCTATATCTTGAGGTTGGCTGAATCAATGGCATTGTCTAGACCAGGGTTAAATATTTAAGAAGATTGTCCATTGTGTTATGAACCAATCTTTTAGAATATTTTGATTGATTAATTACCTTATGAATGAGATACTATTATATGGCTGTACATATTATTTTATACTCTATTTACGATTATATATTTATAATATGTTACACCCCAATTATATTTCAAGGAACATGAAAACTAACTTCTTTTTAATTTTGCCTTCTTTCGTATCTCAATAAGCTAAATATGTGAACGTCCCGAACAGTAGTAAAGTGCGTAGCACGCAAACAAAAGTACAAAATAAGAGTTTGGTGTTTGATTTCAGGCAAGGTCAAGAATATAACATCGTATGGACGTGCTTGAAACATCTATATATATAGTGATCTGCCACAGATTGAATTGCATTTATTTAAATGTTCTTACACATTAAGATATTTATTAGGCTAATATTATAGCCTTTATAGGCAAACTCGAGCTCATTTCCTTGCGAATAACATTTATATACCTTTTCCTTAAGTAAGTGTAACCCACTTTGGTGGCTCCATGGTCTAAGCTCTAAGGTACCTCTTACGCAGTAGACTAGACTTCTGATGACGGGGAGATAGAGGTTAGAATTAGGGGTGTACCGATGCGGATACCGATGAATCGTTATCAGGCGATTATTAGTGCATCGGAAATTAATCGTAATCGACGATTATTATGTCTATTAATTGTTTTTTTTAAGTAAAATTTCATATCAAAATTTTCTAGGTAGGGGCTTAGTGATCAAAACCACGAAAACATTTATATACACATTTGATCTGGGTTGCGGGCTATGCATATATTACATAATCAGATAAAGAAATATAAGTTCATACCGTTGAAAAACTAACAATCTAGTTCAAACTTTCACCGGTGATGCATAAACTATATTTTTGTATACATATAATCTTTTTGTATTAATTACATTAACTGTTATCATTCTCTTAAGCATATTTCCCAATAGTTATTAATATATATTTGATAATCGGGATTAATCGGTGTAAATAATCATAACGTGAACGATTATTTTAAACATTCGGTATCGGTAATCGGTTTTACAGAATCAATACACCTCTAGTTAGAATCTTGGTTGGGTGTGTTGAGGGAATTTTTTTCAAAATTGTTTCCCACTCTCCTTTCACGCAATTGCTAGTACATGTCTTAAAATATATCCTTCCAAATACATAAAACCATTATGGTAATTAGGACGTACGAGTATAACCTGAATGGGTAGTAAGACGTAATGATAAATAGAATGTTAGTATAAAATTTGTAAAGCCTAAACAATCAGTAACATGATGTGTATATGTATTAAACTAAATAGTACTAATAATATTAGAGATGAATCGTGGACCTGGCGGTCTAGGGGTAAGGTGTCAGACCTGTCTGTGTGCTAGGGGTGCGGGGTTCAAATCCCGACTTATCTGATTATCAAACCCTTCCTTCACCTCTGGCAAATTGTATGTATTCGCACTTTGTGTATGTGTAGAATGCCAGGTCCCCACTGTGGTTCGGAACCCACGTTACACTGTAGGTCCCCTCTGCTTTCCATCATTATCTTCTCACGTATCATCCTACCATTTGGAGAAACTTATTTTTAAAATACATTTTCCACAACTTATCTGTCCTGATTAATAATATTTAGCTTGGGACATAGACTGATTCTTTACTTTAGTTAACATTTTTTAGACATTTAAGTTTTATTTACATACAACAATAGTTGGAAAAAACACCTAGCCTAAGATTGTCATATTTATTGTTCTTATTTCTATCTATCCTAATAGTTGGTCCGCCCCAGGTATATTATATCCCATTAACCCCCCTCTCCGCCTGAGCGTCCATCCACTGTCACCAGACTGCAGAAGTCTCAGTGGGGATGGGCATCCCCCTATCCGCCACCTGGTGAGGCACCCTATCGGAGATTTTGCTCCACGCACTATCTGCTATACCCCCACCAATGGACTTATAACTAACTTAACCTAAGCATACATAATAATTACTTAATAACAATTACAGTCTGGAGATAATGGAGCTCGCCTTAATGTTGTCCTCACCTCAGATATGAACTCCTCCATATGCCAGGAGAACAGGACACCTAACTTTGAAATTTGCGAGAATACTCGCTAGCAAGCAAACTCGCAACTCATAAACTCGCAAATCGCAGGCTGTACCAAAACAGAGCTAATTTTGAAAGGTTTCTACTGTCATGCGAGTCGGTTTAGCGTTTTGAGACAAGGTTCGACAACAATCGGTTAAAGGTTTGCATTGTCTGCAAGGTTCGCCAACTATCGGTTATGGGGGTGCGTTTTGAGACAAGGTTCTTATCCCTTCCTGCGGCTTCGGGGGTAACTGGTTGATGTCATGACGATGGCAACGTTGTGTTCCGACCCCTGTGGGTAGGGGTAGGAAAAAGGTCAGTGAGATTGTTCCGGCAACGTGAGTCGCGGTGGGAGGTAGGATAGAGTCTCGGTAACGTGAGTCACGTTGGGAGGTAGGATAGAGTCGTGGCAACGGGAATTGTGGTGGGAGATAGGATAGAGTGCCGGCAACGTGAATCGCTGTTGGAGGTAGGATAGAGTCCCAGCAACGTGAGTCGCGGTGGGAGGTAGGATAAAGTCCCGGCAACGTGAGTCGCGGTGGGAGGTACAGGATGACGGTGGAAGGAGAGGGAGTTCAGACAAAATTGCCCTTTACAAAATGAGACAATTTATTAGTTCTTTCAAATGGTGTACCCGGTTTGGGTATCCATTCTCCGACTGGCCTCTGACCAAGGTATCACTATGTTAAATACCCTCCACTGATGCCTGGTTTTGTTCAATGGGAGAAAAGGGAGCTCCCATTGGTGCGGGAAAGCGTGAACGATAGTGGCTGCAAAGCGAGTGAATAGAAAGCAAAGTTTTCATGGGTGCTGAGTAAAGTGGGGAACGCGTGACACCGGCTCAGAGAACATGGACTGTGAGATGGTCCAGGCAGAAGAGAGGGTGTGTGGCGCAGCCTGTGCAAGTGCGGAAGAAAGATACAAGGGCTGACTGAACAGTGAGGCACAACAAGGCTCGCCAACAATCGGTTATGGGTGTGCATTTTGTGATAAGGTACGCCAACAATTGGTTATGGGTGTGCGTTTTGCAACAAGATTTACTAACAGTCGGTTACAGATGTGCGTTTTAAGACAAGGTTCACCAACAATCGGTTTTTGTGGTGCTTTTTGAGCCAATCCGGTACTTGCAGCAGTGTCGCAAGACTACAGTGAGTAGGAGTGGGGTAACGTTTTAACCATGATAGGTAGCTTCTTTTAGTAATAATACACTAGTTATAAATTAAAATCAACAATATTAACTTTCTTCTGGCTCGTTTATTACTATCAATAATAATAATCAACAATTATTATTTGCGGCAAGAATATAGTATTTTAAAATAGGGAAATAGTTATAAAAGCTACCAGACCTACTTTGAGGTATTCATACGTCCAGTCATATGGTCTACAGCTATCATTTTATATATATTATAAATATCTATAAAATAACATCAATAAATAATAAAATGCTATCAATATCCACAAACAAATGTTTGTCTTAAAATAAATGGGTAAATCAGAAAATAAAAAAAAATTTAAAAAAATGTTACCTATTCATAGATCACTATATATGTTTTTTTACGAAGGATATAAAAGACAAACTTTTTATTTGATATAATATTGAACCAAAAACCATAGATACTTAAATAGTTTTAAATCACGTTTTTACATTGAAGTAGTTTAAAAATATCGTCTACAAATAAGACAATTTTGTTGATATATTTTCGAAAATTTTTAAGTAGTTATCCTTTTCCGTATCTCCCAAGATATTTATTAAAAAAAAAAGTCCATGTATATATAGATTAGCAAATAATAAATTGTTTATTTTGAAATGCAAGTGAATGCTGTCCAGGAGAAAATATTAGAGTTAGTTTGTATACTCACCAGCGCAAGATAGGAAGTGTTATCAGAAGATATACAAGAAGCCTCGTAGGATGAACTATTAATTTTATTTCCTCTCTATTTTGTACATTGGCATCTCCCAAGTGTAATAATGCTCGAGTGTGTCAAGCTAAGATACAACCCGCTTTGTCAAATAGCTTCGAATTACAAAGTAGGTAACGTCGTTAACTCTAAAATACTTATTTATTAAGAACTAAAATTTAAAACATTCAAATCTCGTTCATGTACTAAGCTAGGCTTCTAGATTCTGCTTTGTCTAATTTTATTTATTTATTTTATCATTATGTCCAGCCTTGATTCGAACCTTGACCTACCCGTCACAAGAAAACTAGACTACTAGATTTTTTACTTTGTGTGACCACTAATACGAGTTGTTTACATTATACAGTTATTAGGGAAAATGAACAAAACTCTCAGGAGGTTCAACTAATAATTATTTATTATTTTATCCATGATGAAAAAATAAACAAAGTGGTTTTTGACAAGTATTGATGTGTGTTTGACAAGACCATTTAAATTAAGGGTTAAAGTTGAATTATCTAATTGAATTTATTTTTCATCCAAGATAAAATAAAAATCAGTGGGCATGACGACTAAATGTCTATCTCATTTATTTTGGCAATGACTGAAAGTTCAGGGCTAGAATTCCCCATTCCATACAATTGCGGGTACATTACTAGTTTTTCTCATAGTTCCGCTACCTTCTTCGCCCGTTATTAATTAGTATAATATAATGCGAATGGCCTAGAAGCGTTATTAAAAAAGACTATTTATTATGTTGATGTGCGTATAACCTGAACGGATAGTAAGACGCGGTGCTATTAATGATAATATTATGTTGATAAATTTAACTACACACCCTTTGTGTTTTATATTTGTTGATAATTTTGCTCACAAGGGGAAATAAAACCCATAATAGGGCCATTGTTACACAGATTAAAAATATATATTTTTTTTTTCTTTATCCTTACTTAATACTGCTATTTCATGCCTGTGTATTTTATACTCACTCTTTATAACATACTAAATGACTGTTTGTGGCAGTTAACCTTTGATGTATTTATCCAGGGTTCGTAAGAGTTTAATCCGTTTACCAATACCACTTCCCAATTATACCAGTTGATTCAGACTGCTAATTGCTTCACGTTCGTTAGGAAAGCTACAAATATCTCACGGCATTTCCCGTTTCGACACTTTCATTGGCAATTTATTTTTTTAAACGAATTATAATAAATGAATAATAGGCTTAACATAAAACGTTTTCATGTTTATTCATTTTCCCACGAATGAAAGTCACGTTTAAAGAAACACTGAGAGGTATTGACTATTATTAAAAAAATATACTAACAATTGAAAAAAATTCATAAATATTTTATTTAATAAAAAAGTTTTAATTAATCTATGCCAGTTATTAGAAATATATATATATACACACTGTATTTTCAAAAATCTCTGGCAAGAGTGAGAATCTCACGTTATGTACTGCGTTTTCTTAGCACAATTTTTATTTTTTAACACGGATTTTTTAACCCGTCCGGATTATCCACATTTAAATACAATAACACACTTGCCTATGTGCAAGTAGTCTAAATTTCGAACTAATTAAGTCAGTATTTTCACTTATATTAAGGTCGGAGCTTGAGTGACTGTCGGGTGTACTGAGGATTTATTTTTTTAAATTATTTTCTAATTTTTATTCTCGCAAAATTGGGTGCACTTTCTGAAAATTATACATTTCTATCTCCTATCCCATTAGTGAAATATTGAGCACGAATAGAGTATCGTCAAATTTGGAAGATTTTTTTTCAGATTTATTTACACCTGTAATCGTATTTGCACAACCTAAACGTGTGATCTTGGACTCTGTGTACTATTATTATTTCACTCGACCATTACCTCTCGAACAATTTCTATTTATGCTAAAGGGCCATAATAGTTCAGTGGATGATAATTGTTACTTACAACTAAAGGTTCCTGTGTTCGATTCTTATTTCCAGTTTATTATTTTTTCAACTAAGCCTTATATAACTGGGCAGCGCCTCAATAACGAGACCTTTTTTAATCGATCCATTCACTTCCTATAACAAATAATGTTTTCAAAATATGACTTTAACTATGAATTTTCGCACCCAATTGGAATAAAATAAACAACGCAAAAGGCTCTATTTTGGAGACTCAACCTGTGGTACACATAACCTCGGGGGTACATTACGTATTTATAATGGGTATGTAAAAATAGTTAGCAAATAGTATGTTAATTGTTGCTTCAAACTCATAACTTCAAACGTTGTTACCCATTTGAAGAAGATATTTGGGGCTTTACTCAAAGTTTACCCCTATTTTATGTATTTAAACACTACTCTAAGTTTTTATTATATTGAATGGGCAGTAAGACATAATATAACTTACTTATATATTATATATATTTATAAAATATTATTTTAAACACATCATTAAATTCTATTAAAAATACAAAACACTCTGGAAACCAGATCGAAACTGTTTTAAATGGTTAAGTTTCCATATTGACAAGAACTGTTAAAAATGTATTTTTAAAAGAAGAAGTCACCGGCCCAGCGAATACAACTGATGGTTTTAAATTAATAATGTATATTTCTGCGCCAGGAACGCTAGTGTTTTCCAACCCGAGTAAATTTTGATCTAAATGTCAATCTAGTTAATTTTGGTTTATTTATTCACCCTCATAACAAAAAAAAAGACCCTTGAAGGTGTTTAAGCGTGTTTGAAATTTACTTTAACATTTTATTTTATTTTTCAGGAAGAGTTTTTTATTTTCATTACTAAATAACGTTAGCTCCAAACTAAAATATTAATTCAGAAAACATAAATATTTCTCCCCCTTTCCCGAAAGTTAAAAACCATCTAAGATTTGTTAAGACCCTTAAGGAAAAAACAATTTAATAAAATAAAATACTGAAACCTCCTTTCCCTCTTGGTCACACAATAAACTAGTACTTTCTAGTGTGAGATAGCTATGTAAAACAAAGTTTCCACTAACCTTTTATACTTTTGTTAATTTGTTAGCATGTTCTTAATGTGTGTGTGTGTGTGTGTATGTATGTATGTATGTATGTATGTGTACACACACATTAAGAACAAGCAAACAAATTTATATATGTATATATATATAGGCTTACACACACCCACACACAAAGAACAAGATAACAAATTTATAAAAGTTCATGAAGTTAATTAAAATTTGGTTTGATTTATTATATATATTCACACACACATCTAACTATTTGAATCTCACGCATTGGTGGTTGCATGGTCTAACGCGTCACGTTCATATTATACTGAATTGACAGTGATGGTAGCATCGGGGTTCGAATCTCGGTCAGGTGTATTAAGTGTGGAATTTCCTGGACGGTTTCCAAATCTCCCTTCATGCAAATGCGGATTTATTCCTTCTAAAATCCTAACTTCCAAATTACTATTAAATTAGCGTAAATTGATGTATGATAATAACCAACATGTACTAAAACTCGTATAAAAAAAGTTGCAATCAAACCAACTTACCTCTGCTAATAAGTCTGCTTCCCTTACCCTATGACGCCACTTGGTTGGGATCTGGTTATCGGATGTGACACCCCTGTTAAATTTAAACCTCTCTTTGGAAGAACCACTTGTGACTGGGGCCAAACCTTCTCCCTTTGAAGACTGTATTGAACCTGAGGGTCTACTTTGGCTGGCCGACTAAAGTTTGAACAGAGTTAACTATGTTACTTCGTCCAAAAGCTGTAAGCTGTCTGCCCGGATCTATTGATAGCAAAGGTTGACAATTTAGAGGAGAAAATCCAAGCTAACCAAAAGAAGTAACGGTTCCTACGGCATTCAATTTGAATACACATAAAAAGGAGGCTACTCTTGTGTAGAAGAGTGCTTAAAATGAATAATTGTCAAGTTTTAAGGAGGTACTTACATATATTATAAAAAGGAAACTTTATTCAGTTAAAAATTATTTTATACAAGCCTTAATATAAATAATAAAACATAATCTTTTATATCCCTGAAGTTATATTCTACATATTCAGTAAAAGTAGTTTTTTACTAATAAATTTATTATTATTATTTGCTTCATCTTTGAACTATATGTAACTCTTAATTTAGGAAAAAAAGATGAAAATATTCACATTTCATTTGGATTTACTAATATTTTCCTGGAGATAGAATGAAAAATATTTAGTGGAATAAGTTAAACAAAGTGCAACCACTTGGGATTGAACCCTGGCTTACCTTTTAAGTCATACCGGATTGAAAACGACTATAATATTTATATCAACCTTGTTTATCTGCTAACAAAAACCTGAGCGATGATACGCTTTGTAGATGTTCATGAATCTCGCGTTATTAGAAGTGATTTCGTTATTTTAAAACACACTACAAATACACACAACATAGCGATATAAAATATATCTATAAGATACATAACTTTACATGTCAAGTTTTTTAGCTCTAAACAGTTATACTAAAATATGTTCGGTTCACTCTTGACGATATTTTACTTGAAATTCCGCAGTTCTGAGATTAAAGTAAATGGTTATAAACATATTAAGCTTTCTTTAAAATTATAAAGTAGATTTTGGTAACAGGGTAGAAACGAATGTTAAGATAATTGAGGAAGGTTAGTTTGTTTTTTGTACTTCAATACTAGAGCTCTCTCAAGACATACGATATAACGCAGTGTGATCGTATTTCCCTTCAGATAGGCACCACCTTAAATAAACCTAACTCTCATTTAAACATTGTCTATCACACAAATAAACCGCATTATTTATACAAGGCTTATTTATTATTTGTTCTATGGAATAAGATTTTAGAAATGCATGATCAGCCACCAATAAAAAAAATTGCTTGAAACTATAAACTTTATTAATTAGGATTCACTTAGGTACTCCTATCTTCAGTGAATAATATCAAATTTATTAAGTGCAGTAGTACACGGTAATTTTCAGCACAGCTGTTTAAAGGTTAGTCGTACAAAGATGAATGCTAGCGGATCACTGATCCGAGCAGAACTGACTGAACTGAGTTAACTGACTGCCTTGATTGAACTCACGTAAATAAATTTGACAGGGTTGAACTCGCGTCCCACCCGCGCGGACGGTAGAGGAATACACTAAGTGACCTGCCCTCTACCGTCAAACACGTTGGGTTCACAGTTCAACCGCGCGGGTAATACGTAGAGTGTGACGTCACACTCTACAATATATACACACAAATATACCCCAAACTATATATACATATAGCCAAAACTTTATTATCTGTATATTCATATAGCCAAAACTATATATATAGGCAAAACTATATATACACTTATAGGCAGAACTATATATATATATTTATAAGGTAATGAGGAGAATTTAAATAAGGAGAAGACATGTTAATGAGTGTGCGTGTATGTTTAATTTGTCTTTATTTTAATTTTAAAATAAAGTTTCTCCTTTACTTCCCCAACATTGGAAAAAACTGAATGTTTCTAAAAATGGTGATATCTATTTAACATTCCGTGATGTTTATTTGGTTTTAGACATGTTTATACTTACAAATTAAATAATCATTTAAATATATATTCATATTTATACAAAATTAAAATTAGAAAATTTTATTGGTTAGACACTTTATGTTACAAGGATACTAAATTATATTTTGTAGTATCTTTATTTTAAAAGAATAATATCCGTGGCGATGATTGAATGATAATCGAGCTCTAACCATCCTAGTGGTGCAGTGGTCAGTGCACCTGGCTAAGAGCCAAGGGGTCCCGGGTTAGATTCCTGGCTGGTGCATTGGGTATTTTACTTTAAGGGGAATGTATCCAACGGTCAACAGGGTTTGGTAAATTAGGCTTAAGTTAGGTTAAGACTCACCTCGGCTCCACAACATCGTAATAACTATCATCACATCATCTCATTGCGGGTATGACGTGTAGACAACCTCCTATGGTGTAGCCTGGGCAACGTTCTGTTCCACCAAGGTGATTTAAGTGTCTATTCATAAGGCGACCGAACTTGGCTGTCATTTCCCTCCTGGTCAAATGTGCTATACGATAAAAAAAAATCAAAATTATATAGTAAATATTTCATTAACTCACATTTGTCAAAGTTTTCTGAGAACAACAAAATCCTTTCACGACTCCCAAAGGGTCTAAACAAAATAAAAAATTATAACATTCAGAAAATCTGATAAATCTCATTTTCTAAGTCCAAGGAATGACTAATTATGAAGCTTACTGGGTGCCATCTAACTTATATTAAATATATTTTTTGTTGACAAAATGGTCTTGTTCACTCCTTATAAGGTCAAGGTGGTTGATTATTGCAAATATTAAAAACCCATATACGATATAATTTACAATATTTTATTAATCACTGTGTTAATGTACAAAAAAATTATTGGTATTTAAAAGCAACTATAACTCAGACATGTTTGTCTATAAAATATAAAATAAACGTGAGCTACCCCTTAATACGTCTTATCACTAACACTTTTTACAAAGAAGTCAAATCAAATGTATTGTACCTACAAAATATAAAATAAGCCCAGATTTACTTATTATATGATATGTACCAAAACTGCTACATTTCGATGAGGATTACTGAAAAGTAGCGTCATTAAACACGTTTACAGATTCATATTTCTTGTTACCATCCTCCCGAACCAACATGATAATATCCTTTACACAAACTTAACAAGTGGAGTGTTAAGGGTGAGGATGCAGGGAATGTGAGAAAAGTCCAGTGTTTTTTATATTATTTTTAATATAAAAACTTTTTTTACAAAATAAAATATTGCTTCAAAACAAACATAGAATCTAATTTTATTCACATTATATTATCGACCGTTATTGAATATCTGTAATGAGTACAAGAGCATTAAATGACAAACTTTTTAAATGAGGAGAATAAGTTGTCATAAAATTCCAGGACACCCTTGACAGGTATTAAAATAAATGGTACGGAACTCTGCACGGACTTTCTCGCGCTATTGTTTAAATATGTATATATTTACTCAAAACCCGTATATATATGTGAAACGAAATAATATACACTAGCAAACCCAAACTTAAATTGCATTATACTTATGTAATACATTTTTTTTAGTCCCGGTTATAAATTTTATGATTTTATTTCTAAAGAATTAATGTCTTCATTTGTATGTTTGGACCGACAATAAAGATCAATATTGGGTCTACAAGGGTCAACACTTCGTATTAAAATTTCGACTTCCGGTTAAAATTTTCGACATTTTACTAGGTGTTGCACATCTTCAGGTCATTGCATTGCTATTAAATTACTAAGTTATAAATTTTTACCAATAAAAAATGTAAATATTGACTATTGAGTCTAAAATGGAGATATATCATTGCTGTACAAACATTTATTCTAAGAGGTTTTAAGGAAAAATAATAATCTTTTTGAGAGACCACTATTTAATTACTCTATGGCATTGGAGAATTATTACATTAATACTTAAGTAGTATCTATTTACAACTAAAACTTACAAAATTGTATCAATATATTTGCCAATATCTCATAAAGTTTTGGTTTTATAAAAATATATTTCTTATAAAAGTTTTTAATTTTTAATACTACTACAATTTTGAAAAGATAATTTAATTAATATCTCAAATAGTTGAATAAATAGGGAAATTTCCGCTTCTGTAAGGTACACTAACAATCATTTTCATGGTAATATGAAAATAGCCAGTTTATTTATAATATTAATCAACGCCTAGATACGAATTTTAATCAAATTCAATTTTTTCTTATTTTGCGTTTTATTAAAATACTCTTTAATTTTAAGATTTAACAGACACACAGGTAGATGTAATTGAAAAGACCACTTTTTAGGGTTCAGGGGCTCATGAGACGTCGACATCCATCAACATTTCAGGCTAGCTTTTTTTTACGGTCGCAAAACTTAACCTTTAGTGTTTGAAAAGTAAATATATATATATTTGCGTAAAGCTTGAAAGTTATTGGTTTTATAAAAACATGTTTCGAAAAAAATATTTGTATTATATATATATATATATATATATATATATATGTGTGTGTGTGTGTGTGTGTGTGTACACACATATACATATTTGTAATGATAAGTAATTTCATATTTCAAATAGTTTCGGAGTTATAATAAAAAATGAGAATTTACGCACCACACCGGAACACTTAGTCATTTTGCCGAAATATTGAGAGTAGCCATTTTGTTTGGAATATGTATAAAGGTTTTGAAATTAAATTTAATCAAAATAGTTAGAGCCGATTTTGATAAAATCGACTTTTTATCTTTTTGCCCTTCAGTAAACTACCCTTACTTTTATGGTTAGATATCCAATTCCATAAAACCTTCGGGCAACCCTATGAAAACCCTTGATACCAAGTTTTAACCCGATCGGTAATATAGTTTAGGCTCTAGTAGGAGGTACGGATAGACAGACAGATGAAAATTCAAAAATCCCTTTTTTGGATTTGGGGGGTCATGAAACGTCAAGATTCATCAAAATTTCTAGTTTTTTTAAATGACGATCACAATGATTTCTTTCCCTGTAAGATAGGGAGAAAGTAAAAACTATTGATATTAACATGGGAATAAAATAAATATATAAATTTGTACCTAAGCTATATTTGTGATATTACAGCAAGAGTTGTCAAATATATAATAGTCTAACTCGATACAAGGCGAGGTCTATTTTGTTAATACATGTAAGACATTAAAATACACAGCCACAGATAACAAGTTCTTAGATTTACACCTCTGACGCTCAACATGGTCCTGGATATAAAGCGTAGTTCCCCAAATAGCCGCAGGGTGCTATCATCACATCTTCCCTCTAAAGATCTAGATGGTCTACGGGTTTCTTGCACCGTTGACTTCTTCGAGTGGGAGTGGATGAATTGGGGGAGGATCCATTAAGTTGAGGTACTTCAATTGCCACCTCTGAAGGTGTTTGATGAACTGATAGAATTGATTCTCTTCTTGAAGATGATGAACTGTAATTTGCCAACTCATCTGGATCTTGCTTTACCCGAGGACCATTTTCATTAGGAGGCAGGAGAAACTATCGATTCCTTCTAAATTGTCCGTCCTCTGTTTATATTATATATGACTGTTGTGTATCAAGTTTCTTCACTATAGTACCATCCTGGTTCCGGTAGGTGATATAGACTTTTGTTCTAGGGTTAAAATTTGTGAGAGGCCTAGCCCTATGGTGACGATCATAGTTTTCTTGTTGTTTAGACAGTCTGTGTTCACCTCTGTGGAAAAGCTTGGTCCAAATTAACCGGTAAGGGAACGAGGTTACTTGGCAATGTTGGTATAAATCTCCTAAGTCTCTCCCAATCAAGAGCTCAGCAGGGCTATAGCCAGATTCTAGAGATGTGGAGTGAAGCAGAAGTAAGGCTCTATATGGATCCTCGCTCTTTACAATATGATTTTTAAAATTATTCACTTCAGACTCTCTGAAGCCGTGTCATTGTGATTACTTTGGGCTGGATGTAACAAGTTTAAAATTATAATATCTAGCAAACTGGAAAAACTTTTCATTTATTATGTTGTTATAGATCCATTGTGAGCCACAATGAGCTCTAATAATTTCAGATACTCCATGCCTGGCTAAAATAGATTTAAGATGATTTATGACACAGCTAGTAGTAAGGCGCCCCAGCAAATCCATTTCTTGATATATGGAGTAGTAGTCAGCAATAAAGAGATACCAGTTACCTTTCAACTTCAAAAAATGCATGCCAATATTTTGCCAAAGCTACTCAGGAAACAGATTAAGTATTAAAGATTCTGATCAATTTATCCTAAATTTGGCACACTTGACACAATTCTCAACAAGATATATCAGTTATGTGGACCATCTTGGCCACCAAACGCTTTATTTAGCAAGTGCTCTAAATTTGGTAATCCCCTGATGACTTTCATTAAGTTTATTTATAATTTCCTACACCCAACTAAGAATTATTAGTCTGTTAATTTTTAGAAAAGATATTTAGTTTCGATGTTGCTAATATGGTAAGCACATTTCCGGTATTTGTGACTTTAGAGGACATCCGTCTTGGCAAAACTGCATAAGGTGAATACTAGCCTCATTCTTATGCAAATTCTCAACAATGTCTACCAACTTGACATCAGACGCAGGAAGACCACAGACAACTTCTTGGACATAGGTCATCAATTCTTCAGCTAGTTCATCTTTCCCAGTAAGTAGTGGCTGCGGATTGCAGGAAAGAGTATTAGCAGTTAGTAGATTTTTTACCAGCCGCATGAACAATCTCAAACGAATACCTCATCAATCAAAGCCTAGTTCTCTGTAGCCTAGGGGTTATATAATCTAGGTCTTTGGTGGTAAAAATAGGAACTAAAGGTTTATGATCAGTCTTTATTGTTATATGAATGCCTGTAATAAAATGAGAAAAGCATTCACATGCCCAAGCGGAAACCAGTACCTCCTTCTCAATTTGTGTCTTATTTTCTCTCAGCTTCACTGAGAGTTCGAGAAGCGTAACCAAGAGGTCTTAGAGATTCATCATCTTAGCGTTGTATTAAAGCTGCACCAAGGCCATTGGATGATGCGTCAGCTGACAAAATAATATAATTATTTCACTTATATAAAGCAAGACTAGTGGCTTTGCTATGGCTACCTTTATGTTTTCAAATGCTTGAGCATGTGAACAATCCAATAACCAAATGACGTTTGAGCGGGGAAGATCATTAAGAGGTTGCGATAAGATAGACAGATTTGGGACGAGCTTGGCCAGAAATGTAACAAGATCCAAACATCCTTTTAGCTCAGTTATATTAGTGGGAGGTCTCAGTTTAAGAATAGAATCAAATTCTTTTGGGTCCAGAAAAACACCCTTCGCAGCTAGGATAGGGCCAAGAAAATTTTTGAAATTTGCCGTAACGAACACTTTTCCTCATTTAGAGTCAAATCTGCGTATTTCAGCCTAGAAAGGACCTTATAAAGCCGTGAGTTATGTTCCTGAATAGTAGATTCATATACTATAATATCGTCAAAATGGCAGACAGCTCCCTCCAATCCTTTAAAATGCGCAATGACCTTCTTCTGGAAAACCTCCGGAGCAGGCTATATCCCAAAAGTTAGCCGTAGAAATCGATACTTTCCATACGGTTGATGAATGTGGTTAGAGCTATGGAAGAATCTGGGAGGGGAACCTGCCAGAATCCTGAGCTGTAATCTAGTTTTGAGAATACCTTAGCCCCTTCTTTTTGACCTAGGGAATAAACTGCCGGTATGGCCGTTCGGCTGTTGCCCGACTCAGAGCTACCAACTTGACAGTTACGACAAGCTAGGATGTCTGCGACAGGGTTGATTTGTTGTTTGAGTACCGAGTTATTGTCATGACTCTTAACCTCGCGAATGAACTTATAACCTGATGAAATGGAACCAATGAAATGAGCCTGTAGAATGCTACAGGTGTATGATTTTGTAGCCCGACTCAGGACATTTCTGCCTTGACTGTTATGCCAAGCCAGGCCGCCTGCGACAGGGCTATATTTGTGTTCGAGAATAGAGTAACTTTCGTGACTCCTGACCTCGTGAATGATTATAATACCTTGTACATTACAATTGTATAATTAATTAATTCTGAGGTGAAATTAGTGAAACTGAATGATAGCGCTGGGTCTCGGGATTTGGGGAGGATTTTCTTGACTGGGATGTGGGAAGGTGTGTATAAGGTATGATGATGAGATGTTGATTTT
>CABEEJ010003099.1:32014-90859 GCA_901482245.1 Timema douglasi | reverse complement strand
GAAACAACACTACACCGACTCGCACGACAGTAGAAACCTTTCAAAATTAGCTCTGTTTCAATACAGCCTGCGATTTGCGAGTTCATGAGTTGCGAGTTAACTCGCAAGCGAGTATTTTCGCAAGTTTCAAAATTAGGGGTCCAGTGGTGAGGACGGCGACATTAAGCTTTAAAGGTTGGGAATTTAAAATTAATTGAAGCTATTTTTTTGGATACGGTTGTAATGTTATATAAACGTGAAAACAGCCTAACAATTAGTAACCTAAAAATTGGGGAGCGCAAAAAGGTAAATTACTCTACAAGAAGTCTGAATAATTATTTCCATAACAGAGTAAATAAACACCACTGCTTTTGGACTCTACTCAATAAAGATTAAGGGACTAAAATTTTTCAATATAATACCACAAGAAATAAAGATGAAAATACTTAATCTTTTTAAGAAAGAAGTTAAAAGATACATTCTGTAAAACAATTTTGACCAGGTGATATGTGGGTGAAACGTTATCTGTAATTTTGTAGAAACTGATTTTATAATTGGAGCAGAATGTGTATGTATACTGTGTGTATGTGTATGTATACTATGTTATTTTTGTTGTTGTATACTCTTATGTTTAATTGCAGTTTTACTATCATTGGGCTGAATTCATCTAAAATAATGTGGTCGGGTGAGGACAAAGAATTTATACTCTGTAATAGACCTCACTTGCCTAAATGTATGTAGCTAGTTAGTGAATGAACTACGCCTACATTAGGATGTTTATATGCATACGAGGTGATCTTGGCTATTTTTTGTAAACAACTTCTGAATAAATAAAAATAAACCTTTGCCATCTTATCCCTCTCTTTTCCTTGATGTCAACCTTTACTTTCAGCTAACTAGTTCAGAAATGCAAGTAAGAGGCGCTAGTTGTCATCTTGAGTTGCTTCGAAGCAAATATTTCCCCGTAGATAAATTGAATAATCGTAGTGGCCATCTACAATTATTTAAGGGTTTATCCACTAGCGGAGCTGAAAGCTGATGAAATAAATTTCATCACCACATTTACATTAAAGGATATACAATTCAATTTTACAGTTAATACTGTACAAATTTGAATACAATCTTTAACATATTTAAATAATTTGTAGTCATTGTCCATGTTGTTTACAATATTCCAAGACTACACTTATATTTGAAGTTGGCTATTAGCTTGTATATTGGTTTCAGAAACCATATTATATTAAAGGTTAGATAAATATAATGAATAAGGTATCTTAAAATTTGATTACATTTGTTTGAATTACAAACATTGTCTAGTTGCCATACATTCAAACTATAACTTTGGTTATAGGCTTGTAGAAAGTATTATTAATATTTTACGTGTTTTTTTTTTTTTTNTTTTTTTTTTTTTTTTAGTTTGCTCATATCTTGTATATTGCTTTCAGAAACCATATTATGTTGAAAGTCATATAACTATAATGAAAAAAATTAGTTAAAACTGTATTACATTTGTTTGAATGACATATATTGTATAGAAGACTTAGTCCTACGTTCAAATGATAATTTAGGTTATAGGTTTGTAGGAAGTACGGTATCTATTAAACCCTGATTTTAGTAAGAATCCTAATCTGTAACGCTTTATTTTTTATCAGAATACTATCATATAAAGTCTTACCATACGTCTCGGTTTGAAGGTTTAGTCCCGGCCGGTTTGTCATTTGGTCCCCGTAAAAAGAAAAATGGTAAGAATATGAAAAGTGAAACACAAGAAGAGAAAGAAAATAGGTAGATATTAGTTGATTTGGCAGCACTGCTTATTCTTTTCTCCATTACGTCACCACAACATAAGTACTAAAGATTCAAAACAAATCACAGTGTGCGGGTGCAGACTAGATTAGTCCACTGAGATAAGAAAGGAAAGGTTTGTTCGTCTGTTAGCAAGTTGTCCAAGCCGATGTTATTTAACTAATAACTTATTTTATTTATCTCGTCTGTGACTGATTATTTTAATTTTGAAGTTAATATTTTGATGTAAATCCTTTTATTTTAACAAGTAAAACATTCCGAAAAAAAACCCTGTAAATTTACTGATGAGTTAAAAAAAATCCGTTTCTGAAAAAGGTTTGTGGCCCAGTTCATAGGGTTAAGTGTGAACAGTGTTCTTCAGAATTTTCAATTGCTCATGGTGGGTGTTACGACATTAAAGATAATTTAAAATGTACGAAACATAAAACAAATTTGACTGCAGCCGCAGGTTCTTCAAAAATTTTTTCGTATTTTAAAAGCGTCGCTCCTGTTGATAAAGACCCTTTAATAGCTGCCAAAGAAGCAACTTTTTCGTTTATACTGCTGCTCATGATTTAAGCTTTAAAATAGTTGATTGTTAATCTAAATTAATCTCCAAGTTCTTTGAACCAAAGTTTGGTGTTGCCTGAACGAAGTGTGAGGCTATTGTTGTAAATGTGATTGTGACAATGACAATTGATGAACTTCACCAAATATATCAAATTTTGTGAAATTAACAATTGACGCTTCCAACAGAAATGAAGTTAAAATTGTACTTTGTGTTGTGCGATACTTTGTACCAGAACAAGGAGTAAAAGTTAAACTTTTAGACTTTCAATCTGTCCTTGATGAAACCTCAGAAAAATTGGCAAACTACTTGTTGCTAGTTATCAAAAACCATGAGTTATCAAAAAGAGTTGTTCGGTTTTGTAGTGACAAGTGCAACACAAATTTTGGAGGCGTAAAATGGAAATCGGTAAACAATGATTACAGGTGATAATATAAAGAAACAGCAATAAATATTGTGTATGTTGGTTGTGGTAACCATATTGTTCACAACTGTCCTCAAACAGCTGTTGATGTTTTACCTATTGAAGTATAAGCTATTGTGGTAAATATTTGTAGATATTCCCACATTTACACTGTAGGTGTTTCTCAGCTGAAAAAGTTATGTGAGTTTGTAGACATTGAATATAAAATAGTTCTACAACATGGCAATACCCGATTTATCTCACTGCTTCCAGCAACATGGCAATATACAATTTATTTCATTGATTCCAGCTATTGAAAGAATACTTCAAATTTATGAAGGACTAAAGTTTTACTTTTGCTCTCAAGATCACTGACCGTTAATTATATAAAAGTTATTAGAAAATAACTGTGGGGAAATGTCTTTGTAGTTCGTTCATGGGCAGTTAAATCTGTTTAACACAACAATATTGACCATAGAGAAAACAAAAGCAAGTGCAACTGATATTGTTATCGAACTTAAGAAATTGAAAACAAATCTTGAAGAAAGGTGAGACAATAGATGTACACCACAAGGAGCAAAAAAAAATGTTCAAGGCATTAGAGAAGGCAGGAAGCATTAATGTTGATATAGTTATAAAAGAATTCGCCAATTTTTATAATCGATGTGGGTCCTATATTGATATATGGGAAAACAGTTTCGATGGAGAAGAATCTTTTGTCTGGATAAACGACAGTGAAATTATATGGCCCAAAATTGAAAAATCAGAACAAATTAATGAAACCCTTAGAAATGGTGTAATAAACTTAGAAGAACTATTTGATGAAGTGATGGTTGCTAAGGAATTTTGGTCTTCAATCTGTGACACTTTCAAAATTACAAATTTAAATTGTGAAGAAAAGTGGATTCAACTATTCAATCACTTCAAAGACTAGAACATGCCTAATGTACTGCAAAATAAACATTGAAATAAGTTGCACTGAGTTTTATGAAAAGATAAAGAATAACAAAACATTTCTATAAAAAAAATGTTCACGCAAGTATCAAATACGATTGGTTTCAACCAGATAATTATTATTATTAGCACCGCGTCTTACTACCCGTTCGGGTTGTACGCACAACCAGATAATTAGTGTGTTTAGCAGTAGACGCTAAGTTTGTTAAATCTCCTAGCCTATAGTATATTGTGTTTTATAAATTAATCTTTTTTATTCATATTTTTCTCTCTAATACTTCCGAATATAGTTCTATAAGTGAGTTTGGCTTCAGTTTTTATCTAAATAACTGAACAAAATTAGCCTTTAGCTTTTAAATGGGAATTAATTTTCAAAAATTTGTATCCCCAATTACATCATAAGCATCCTTTGGATTTGCAAGGGATTTGCTTATACTAATTTCCCCTTTTATGCATTATGATTTTCTTCTAGAAAGCCCCTAAAAGTGTCCCGGTTTGAGAGGAAACTATTATGGTAAACCTATATATACATACATATATTATTTTGGTAGAATAAACGACCATTTGGAACGGTAGTAGAAATTTTCTTCTGAAAAGTCTTTTATCCTACCTAAACACTACTATAGGTTAGGATTCTGTTACGAGGTAGAGCCTTCCAAGTTCGCTCCCTTAAAAAACCATCGTATATATTAGCCTACATCAACTTATTTAAAGAAAAAACTCACCGAATTCAACATTTTTAATGCTCTTCAAAGCTTTTACTAACATATTTATTTCATTTAGCTAATCAACAATGATGTATCTAATATATTCAATCAAATGAATGAACGATGTCAAAATGCCACATTGCCTGGTATGAATGCAAGAAAGAAAGAGATACCCGAAAATTTTTCTCTCTCTTACACAATGGTATGCAGATGACTATTCGAACATTTCAGCCACACCCAGTTATATTAGGGCTCTTTTATGCACGTGGTTGCAGTCCCGGCTGTTGGGCCACCACTTTGTCTAACTGCATTGAGTTAAATGAGTCAATTTATACGCGCAGTAACGGTAAGCCTTCCACCGCGTTTTGTAATTTGTAATTCCAGCCACTGGTAGCTAGAGTCCACAGCGTTTGAGCGGTTTCTATTTACATTGAGTATAATGCGACCTTTCGAACAAGTGGCAGTGGTCTGCCGTCAGCTCGCATAGCTGCCAAATGAACTGCACCAACTTCATTTGCGCCCTCCCGTCAGTTTACTGATTGTTATTTAGAAGTGAGGTTAGAGAAAGGTCAAGAATATAGAACTCGGTTTCCGAGGACTATATAAAACAGAGAATTTAAAAAACAACAATGGATAGAACTTTGTAGATTTATTCCATACGAATTTTGAAAATGTGGAACCAAAGAAAAAGAAGGCGGAAATTTGTGAGCACCGGAATTTATGTAGCTAATATTATAGATTAATTTGGTAACTATTTACATCATGGACACGCAGCTGTTTCCTTATCAACCACCAAATACAATTACAATGTAGACTAATTAATGTGTCTCAGTGACACCTCTATACAATATACAGTAAAATCTCTTAAAAGCGAACAAATATGCCCGTTATTAAGAAGGTTTTAGAAGATTTGTTTGGAAAAATAATTATGTTTTTAATTATTATCATACCACTTTAAAACTATTTAATCTATGAGCTTATATATTGTGGACTTTTAGATAAAATAAAACAAAAATTACTGCACTGTGCAGTATTGTATGCAAGATAATAATTGATTAATGAATAAATATTGTACATAGCTTACTGTACAGATGTCACATTACACAGAACAATGTGCAAATATGATGAAATGTGAGCAGTAGGTCTTCTATTTGTATAATATTTAAATGACCTAGACGATTAAAAGTAAAGAAAATAAATGAAATTATTTAATATAAACATTGCTCTAAAACATTAAACATATAAGAATGTCAAAAACAAAGATCATATCTTATTCAAATAATAACATTAAGGATTTTTAACGTATGAATGAAATTTAAAACTTAATATCAAAATAAACTAAGACTGTATCATCAATAACCTTAGAACTTTCAGCATTATTTTACTGATTGTCCTGGCTCAAATATTCAAAAATTGATGATTTTTTAATCTGTTATATTTTGGTTTTAAAATGCTTTCTAATTTAGAAAATAAATCTCTACTTTTCCCACCTGAATTTATGTATACATATTGGGCATTTTAAGATACTCATTAGGAACACATGAAAACAGACTGAACATTCCGAACGACCCATACTGATGACTAAGAAAGGGGGGATATATGACCTTGAAGTACAGTAGTGATTACTGCGTAGGCTATTTTGGAAACTTCACCTAGTGGTACATAATAGAAAGGGAAGGTGGAACTGCTCACACTTCTCTCAAGACCATGACATTCCTGACATTCCTACATTATAAAATATGGATTGGTGTTTTCAATTTTTGTCAAATGTTTAGAGATTGTTGTGCATAAATATGTGTCTTTTGTACTGCATAAATATGCGTCTTCAGCAGTATTCGTGTCCGTTATTGAGAAAGTCCGTTATTGGAAGGTTGTTTCACGGTAAGGACCCGTGTTATTTTGCTGGGGATCTTTAAACTGCCCGCTATAAAGCATAATCCGCTATTCAAAGGTGTCCGTTAAGGGAGATTTCAACGTTTTACTAAAAGTTTTAACAAACCTGCAAAACTTCAACTGTAAGAGTAGATCAGAGTAAAGAAATGATTAGAAGTTCATGAACAAACAACAATAAATTATCTAAATCTGTCTTTCAAAATGGTAATGAGACAAACAAACTTATTTCCAATGTTTCACCATTTCATTTTAAACAGGAATAAAAACATAGCATAAGCCAGTAATAAATCAAGTTTCATTCGTGCAATGAAAATGTATCAAGAATAGATACAAGCTATTTACACATCTACAACTTTAAACTACCAGGGTTCTTTTATTAGTCGTATACTGTATATTGCAAGACCTGTCCCTACACTTAACTATCTTGCCACGGCACAGACCCTTCAAAAGTAATTAGCAAAGTCCCGTCTATAACCATAGCCAGCCTTAGTGCCACGTGACAATCTTGAATTTACTTCAATTTCATTATAATACCATCATAAAACTTCCAGAGTATCTTGAAACTGAAACCCATCTCCGTCTCTAACATAGTTGTGGAAAGCGCAAGTGACTGACTACAATGACACAAGAAAACAGCTTAAGATTCATTTTTCTGTGTATTAGTAAGGATGTCAAATGTACATTCAACCAATCTACGTGCTGTTGATAGGTGATAATTGAAAATTCGCTCATTATTGGAATGTTCAAGGTTCCCTCATGGAATGCTTGATCAAAAGTTGAAGAACGAAATATTGTGGGGTCTGCATTCTTTACCATTGGTCCTACATCAACATACACACATCAACCTGTAATTACTATCAGCAACAGCAAGCAGAACAATGGAAAAGAATGTTTTGTAATTATAATATAGGGAGCCAGAATGTTGAGGTTTTATTATACGGACATATTTTCCATCAATCGCAGACAAACAATGAGTGAAGAATGCGTGGATCTTGAAGCCTTCTGCTGCCTTACGCCACAGTCGCTTAGTAAAAACTGGAAAGGAGTAATTAGCTAGGGCACCCCACAACACGCAACAGATCTTCCTTACAATTATTAATATTGTTTTTATTCCCATTCTGTATGTTTAGTGGAGGTCTGTAAAAGAGCATCCGGCCCTCAAGTACCTGAAACATCGATATATATTGTTTTATGTTTGACATAAAAAAAAATTGGGGGGATGAGGTGGAAAACTATGAGTAAATGAGAGGATTAAAATATTTGCGGCACGCACTCTCCAGTACACATTTTAAAATAAGAGTTCAATAAAATGACAGCTATTCTTATGTTTCCGCCATTATCATTAAATGATAAATGTATGTTTCCAGGCAAGGCGCTGCAAGGAAAGTGGAAGAACCTAAAAGATGCATACAGGAAGCAATGAAAATTACGGAAGTCTAATCAATCTGGGCAAGCAAGGAAACGCGTGAAAATCTATGTTTATGCCACCCAGCTGTCATTTATAGAGGACGTTGTGGAACTTGGTGTGACTGAGGCCTCCCCAAATATTCCAGCTTTAGAAAGAAAATAATACAGTCAAAGAGTCGAACAAGAACGTGTTCACGCAAATACTATCTTAGGCATATCTGCAAGAAGAAGGAACTGCAGAATTGAGAACAAAATTGAACAATATCTTGATTCATTTCAAACCACCAAAATCCAAAATGTAAAGGAAGAAGGGGGTGACGTAAATTTTAAAAAAAATCATTGTTGCTTATTGTTGGACCGCTAGAATTACATGATACCCCCACCGCCACCCCCGGCTACGGCCTTGAAAGAGCCACAAGATACATCAACATCTGCAGTTTTGACAAGTTTAAGAACACAACTTCAAGATGACTACGATTCACGAGATAGCCATACTACTAAGGCATATGCTGTACCATCGGATATTGTGTCTGAATCCTCGGACAACCTATTCTTGAAGCACGATTTTACATATTAAATTGTTAAAACTTGTAATCAAGATCAGTTATTTTTATTAATCAATCATTAGTATGTTAAATGTAGTGTTTCAATTATCCATTGTTCACTAAACTGTTCAATTAAAAAAGGTACATTTTATTTTCACATACTCGGCACTTGAGAATTGTTTGAAAAATTTTGCAGCTCGTAATTTTATCAGATACACAAAACTACTCATGTTTGGATGATATTTCAACATTTATATATTTTTAATGAATTCTATAATTAAAATTAAAAACATTCATAATTTTTCTTTTTATGAGTATGCATTACAATTTGACGCGCTTGTCCAAATTTAATATAACACCAATAAGGTTGACATTGAAATAGTTATGCTTGGAAAAATTTTATTACATAATAATATAAAACAAATGAATGTGTTTTCTAATTGGTTTTCTGTCATCTTCAACTATTTTATATAATTTCATCGTTATCAAGTTCACCAAAGTTAACGAAACAACTTATTTATTTACATTTATAACTATCTCCTTTATACATAATATATTCAACTAATTATTTAAAGTATATTTAAAACAACAACCAAACTTTCACTTACCTGAGTGTCATTGCTAACATTTCCTCCTTTGCAAATCATAGGCCTTTCACTGTGTCAGCTCTTCTTTGTATATTTAGGCCAACTTTAACTACTAGTTCATCAAATGAAGTGGAGGCCATTCTGAAATAGTTGAAGATTTTTTCATTGTCCATCCGTAGTTTCCGTACAGATTCCTAAAGGCCCCGTCCACGTATCTAGCTCTGTGAATAGGATGCACATCCCACCGCCTTCTTTTCTGTTATTCATCAAATTATACGTGTGGTTCAGCACAACCGGATACATTCACCACACTACTCCAAAACCAAGTTATAATCGGTATTAGCGGACCTACCACCGCTGCCGCCATGCATAAGATCGAGTATAATGTATAGCATTGAGATCACTGGTTGCGTGTAATAAATCGTTTTATTTTTTATAAACTTCAACTGGACGGAAGTGGGTATACTTGTCAAAGATAATATTATACCGGAAAATGACTAGCTCTTTTGTAATATTTGACTTAAAATTGAATTATGATTTTGTTTGTCATTGATTATTATTATTATTTATATTTAAAATGTAACTTTGACAGATTATGAATAGTACGAAGTAGATTAACGGTGTTTAAAGAGTAAATGAGTAAATGTAATGTGAAGTTTCTCATAACTGTTCTATTGCGCCATAAAAATAAACGAATTTGATTGAGACACATTAACCCTTATTAACAGGCCCCAAATATTGTCTAGAATAAGACAAAATCAAGAAACTAACTAGCATGAGTAAGTAGTCACGGTGACAAATATTAGCACTTACATGTTATTTTAGATTCAATATTTATTGTAATTAGAACGCCTTTTTATTAATCATTGTCAGAGAACTGAACGCAAATTGTTGATTTATTCAGTGTTTAGAATGAACAAGCAATTGTTGCTCTTAAAAATAATATATGGAGAGGGAAATGCCTATTTTTTGGTCATTTGCACCGATTTTATTATTAGGATAAGTTTTAAAATTTATCAAAATTTAAATACAATCAACTTTTTTAGCTTTAAAAATATGCTTAAGAAACTGTACTTGAATGAGCTGAGATTATTATGCAGTTTTTGTTTACAACTTGGTGGCTATATGTAGCATGAATAGAAGAAATATATTATGGATACATATCTAATCACGTCGTTCCCTTACGGGGTAGGCAAGAAACAATATAAGCCTAGCTCAAAAAACAACTTGAATATGTAATACATCCTCAGCTTTATCCACAATTCCTGTCTTTACATACTCCCTTTGCTTCAACAACATCCATACATTGAGTAATGCATGCTCTTTTATTCTTAAAACTATCAAATGTTTATTTTTTTCATACATTCGTCTACAACATTTAGCCACGGTTTACTTAGCCTGTTGATTCCTTTTGATCCACACATTCTACCTTCATATATTTGCTTCATCACTCGGTCCACACTCAAACTCTCATGTTCAAACCAACATAAGACACTTCTTTTATATTGATGAATGTGGGGAATGCCAGGTCTCCACCGTGGTTTGGATTCCACGTTTAAACTGTAGGTCCTCCATTTCATCTCACAATCACCCTACCATTACACATTAGCGTAAGTGTATATAACCCGAATGGGTAGTAAGACACGGTGCTAATAATAATAATTTTATATTGACCTATTGGATTCCCTTTTAAACCACAGTCCTTCAGCTCCCATTCATTACTGACTATGTCTGTATAAGTTTTTAAACATACATTTCTTAGATATCTCATTCCATCCACATTTACCTTGATCTTGTGTTTTTCCTGACAAACCCACGCTTTACATTCATAAAACAATGTTGGCATAAACACACTTTTATATAGGCCTACTGTCATAAATGCCTCTTTCAAAAGGATACTACTTAATTCTTTGTAATAATCCACACACATCCAACTACTCTTCGAGATACATTCACCCGTCTGTCGATTTCAACATCTAACCTTCCATTATTACTGAACATTCTGTCCAGATACACAAAATCATTCACATGTTCTAACAGTTTTTCATTTATACTAAGTTTACAATCATTTCCTGGTCCGTCATCATCAAAAACCATCACCTTAGTTTTGGAGACATTTATACAAAGATCCATTCTTCTGTCGCCACATTCAAACGATTTAATGCATTCTGCAAGTCACTTTCCTTCTCACTCATTAATACGGCATCAACTGCATATAACAGCACTCTCACATTCACATTGTTTATTTATACAGCAAACACGTCCTCACAAACACCCCTCATACACTTATTCATGAATACATTAAACAACCATGGGGACATAACACAGCCTTTTCTCACATCCTGTTCATTGTTAAACCATTGCTCAAAGCTCCACTCACCCAAAAACATGATTTACTGCCCTCATACATCTAATTTGCTCCCGACTCTCCTTTACTTCTATCTCTGTATATGTCCCACAACTTCTTATGTTCTACTTCACTCTTCACAGCAATCGGTCATTTGTATGCTTCTTTCTTTTATCTCATAGATTCTTCCACCTGTTCATTCTACCATGCATTTCCTTTTAAGTTTCACACCAACACACTTCCGCACACAACTTTCGTGCACTCAACTACAGCTGCTTTTATTTTGTTTCAAGCATTTTCTATATCATTAGTAGCTTATTTATTTCGACATTCCATTCATGCTCATGTAAAGTTAATTTACTGCCCAGCAATCTTTTATATCGTTCACACTTTATTCTGCAATTTTTCCACTTTCACTCATACTTGCTTTGCGCTGCTTCCTCATAAAATGTCTATCTAATTCAACTACTGAGATCACTAGGAAGTGATTTGTTACACATTCAGCTCCACATAGCCCTAGTATTCTTTACTAAACTTCTCAGTTTCTACACAAAATCAATCATTGTTCTTAAATTACCCCTTTGCCATGGATACAAGTGAATAATATGTTTGTGCTTAAACCATGTGTTCGACACAAAAACCTTTTTTTAAAACATAGACTCGCTCATTCGTTATCATTCTTGTTAACCCTGTCATCACCAAACCTTCATAATACTCTCTGTGAGATCTCTCTTTGAGTACCCAACCATTTACTATTATCTCCTAACATTATAATTCTTTCACACGGTTCAAATGCATTCAAGACATCATTGACCTCATTCCAAAACCCCACTTTCACATTCTCATTTTCACCCTCCACCAGAAACCAACGTAATTCTATGAATGCCTATTTTCATACTTACCCTTAGAAGTCCAGATGGCACCAACTCATAATACCTTTTCACAAACAGCTTAGTTGTTGGGCTTAGAATTAAGACTACCCCTTGACTTACCCTTATACATTCATCCACACTTAACCACAGTGACAGGATACCATTATCAAAACATCTTTCCCTCTCCACTTAGTTTAACATACACATAAAATATCAATTTTTCTTCCAATCATTTTCTCTAATAGTTCATTCTCTTTGCCACACATTCCTCATTCCAATAGTTCATATTCTCGCCAGTTTGTCAACAGATAGGCCCTTCAGTTCTAACCTCAGCTGCCCATCATAGCTTTGGTCATCCGAGGTTCTTATGCACAGTTTCTTGTAGTAATTTTTAATAGAGTTTACCAGGTTACTAGCCTTGATAATACCCGCACCCATGAAAATACAGTATTCATTACTATCTGTAATGATGCCGGATCGGCGTTGTCACATTTTAGCTAGTATATCACAAGTACAACCATTGCTCACTCTTACCCTGAGCACTGTTCCTACAAACCAGTATCTCTACTATTGAGACCGGCCTGTGTCACTACCACTAGGAGGTAAAGTGGGGAACCGACACATCAGGACACAGTAAATGGTTACTACCTTGGAATAAAAAGTTGGTTGGTCCTTTCCCCTTTATAATAGGGTGACCTTTCGTCCCAGATTTTAACACATTGTCTCACATTTGAAAAGGTCCCGGATTTTGAAAATTATCCTGTCTTGAATGTACAAGATTTGATTTTATTGAATTGTTTTGTCAATATGTGTCAGGTCTAGTGTGCATTTTGATACACTAGACTAGATCTCAGGAGTCAGGATACCATAGAAAAAAAGAGTTGTCTTGTTTAGTTTACCCAATAAATAAAGGGCGAGAATTTCGGGTCGAAGACTCATACCATATATTCTAATGCTTCAAATCACAAAAATGTTAAATTATTTCCTACTATAATCACATACTTTGATTTTAAGGAAGGCATTCAAACCAAAGTGCTTGATTTGATCTCCCTTCCTTTTGAAACATCAGAAAAGATTTTAAAATCCCCTTATAGAAATCTTGAAAAAGAACGACTTAACAAATAAGATCATAGAATATTGAGCGGATAACACAAATTCCAATTTTGGTGGCCTCAAGCGCAAAGGGACACATTTTAATATTTTCACTGTTTAGAGTCGAGTTGCTTAGAGAGTTTTGCGATTATGCTGAATTTGAGTATCATAAAATACTTGGAGTGTGCAAATCTAGATGGTTAGCGCAAATGCCTACAATAGAAAGAGTTTTGCAATTATTTGTTCCTTTGAAGTCATATTTTCTTTCCTGAGAAAAATGTCCGACACGTTTGGAAATGTTTTCAACAATGAGAAATCAGAGTTTTGTTTATTTTACACAACCAGGCTTTAGTTTTTCATAGGGCAGTGAAAAGAATTGAAGGAGAGAAAAAGACATTCATGGGAATTTTTAAGGAAGTTGGCAACTTGATTGTTAGATATAGAAAATAATTTCTAGTCATTTTGGTCCTCCCACTTTAAACTCAATGGTGAACAATCTTGTTAGCAAATGTGACAATAAAAGAGAATGGTATCTTGACTACATTATGGAATTTTCTAAAAATTATGTTTTCTATCTGTAACTGTGGGGAAAATGGTTTGATGAAACTAAACAGTTTAAATGGCTTGATTTGAAAAGTAAAGTTTAGTGGAACGACGTTTAAAAAAACAATGAAACCTGTGATGAAATATTTCAATACAAATAAGTCATCATTAGAAAATTATTTGTGCCATGAAACTTTGTATCTTAATTCCTATGTCACTGATGACAAATTTTTAGAATGGAACTAAAAAAAACACTGAAATTTACAACAAATGGAATAAAATTTCAAACATTTTTCAAGTAACAACATTCCTTTTGGAACATTAAAAGAAAATTGTTGAACTAGGTTTGTACCTTCAAGGGACAAATGTAGCCACAGAAAGAATTGTCTCCTTAGTTAATAATTTGTGGAGCGCAGAAACAACTTAACTGAGCGCCGAAATATTAAAAGCAATGATATATAACAATGTGTAATTTAGTATACTCTTGTGAAGAGTTCAAAAACAAAATTGAAAGCAATTATGATTAAAAAAAATCATTCAGCAGAAAAATATAATCAAAATATAAATAGTGTTTTATATCAATGTACCTATATGATTTTTAGTACTAATTTTGGAAGGTCTTCCCTGGTTATTTGATTACTTACCGTGAATATTTATTGTCATAATTTTTATGTACAGTAAAAACATGTTATGATGTTACTGTTAATATTACCTTTTACAATTTTTGTCTTGGATTGGCATGAGTAGGAAATGGTTACTCTACTTTATAACACACTTACCAACAAGTTGTAAAGGATTAGTCAAGCCAAGCTGCATCAATTAAAAGTTTATTTGTGGAAACAAAATATCAAACATGTAAATATAAAAAGTGTGTGAAACAAACTTGTACCCAGCTAAACATGCTCGTCACTCAACATGTTTTGGTGAGTCGACAAAGAACATAAGGATTGAGGTGGGAAGAGGCAGACTTGGGAGACAGGCTCAAGAGAGAAACAATTGAAAGATTTGTAGCATTTCAAAAATACTCAGGCTTAAAAAGAGCATTGAGTCAAGAAGATTACTTTCCTTGGTGATTATAATCACTCGGTAGAACACTCATTGGTCAAATATCATCGAACATACATTCTCATGGGAGGTATTTAAAAGACTCATTGTTCAGGTATCAAATTAACACACTGTCCCATGTGTTGTTTCAGGCAGGAGCATGAGTTCGACCCCTGTGCCAGTTCCTGGATCCAACAGACATCTGATTGAAGACACACTCTCACACAGCCAACCCAGCGATGTTTCACCATCTAGACCCATCTCTTCATCAGGACGACCTTTGGGTGAGTATGGCCGCCACCTTGTGAACTTGCATGTGGTAGGTACTATGGCTGAGAGCGCTAAGAGACCATCATGGGTTAGATAGTGAGACTTCCCTCCTTGCAAGCTTAATGTCTTAGACTTCATGACCACTAATACAGATATTTATTATAGGTTAGTTAACACTACCTAGGTCAGTACGTAAAATTTGAATTTTATCTCACATTTAGTACAGTCCATTTTTCATAAGAAGAATCTCATTTGACAGAAAAGTTACTAGATCTACTTTCTTGTATTCATAAGTCAAATGATGTGTGCACCTGCCACTGGTACTATGCAATAAAAATATTATCATTATTATCACAGCATCTTACTACTCGTTCGGGCTATACACACTTACGCTAATGTGTAATAGTAGGGTGATGGTGAGATGAAATGGAGGACCTACAGTTTAACGTGGAATCCGAACCACTGTGAAGGCCTGGCATTCCACACATTCACAAGTTGTGATTAATACACGTCTTGTCAGAGGTGAAGGAAGGGTTTGGCAATCAGATAAATATGTGCCGAGACCAAGGATTGAACCTTGGATATCCAGCACAGAAGTCTGACACCTTACCCCTAAACCGCCAAGTCACCTATAATAACAATAACAAAATAGTGAAATGTTATCAGTGTTGACTGTGCTATATACATATGTAGTTGCTTTCTTTGAAGATTAGACTGTATCACTTCATGACCTTGCTCCACATTCACTATTTCATCAGTAACTGCATGTTTTCACACTGACAGGTATCAAGTGAGTATGAAGCCTTCATCTGACCTGACCCATGGCTGGGTAAACTGTGGGATATTTTTCTTTATATTATCTCCAAGCAAATGCTGGTACACTTTCTATTAATATAACCTGGATGTGTAGTAAGAGGTGATGCTAAAATAAAATTGCACATAAATTGTATAAAATACTTTTCACTGATTAAGTGGTGAGCTAGTTCCAGGTTATACTTGTTGACATTGCAGATTACCTTTATCTGCTCTACATACATTTGACCCGTCTCGGTGGCGTAGTTAGCTAACGTGCCAGTCGTGTTGAGCTAGACCACTGAGGACGGGGAGATCGAGGTTCGAATCTCGGTCGGGTGAACTGGGGGTGGTTTTCCCTAAATGGTTTTCTACTCTCCCTCCACATAAATGCGGGTTCACTTCCTCTAAATTCAACCTTCCCAATTCCTAATACATTCGTGTAATTAGTACTTAAGCATATAACTCAAATGGGTAGTGAGATGCAGTGCTAAATAAAAAATAAAAAAATACATACAGTTTTAATGCACGTCCAGGGTCCGTGTAGGGTTTGGGGCCCATTGATTTTAGCTATTTGTTTTATCGTCTTGCAATAATAGTGCATCTGTGCTATGTCGGCGTTAATAAAATCGGTTCGCCGAGCCATAGTTAGTCTGTGGACATGTTGTTGCGGTCAGGTTTGCTACCCTGGAACAAGTTGCTCTTTTCTTCAGAAGAGAAGAAGCCTCGTCGTACAAGCCTCCAGGTGCAGCTCACCAAGCAGCCATCCAGCGAGTCTCTCAACTTCAGCCCCACCTCGCCGGGTGAGTCACTTTGTGACTGAATCACCAGTCGTTTACTTCTTTCTGGTCATGATATAACCAAGGTACCCTCGCTGGACCATGATCTAACCCAGGTACCCTCTTTGAAAGCTAAGAGCTAACCAAGGTACCCTTTCTGAACCATGATTTAACCAAAGTACCCTTTCTGAGCCATGATTTAAGCAAGGTACCCTCTTTGAGCCATGATCTAACCATTGTACCCTCTTTGAGCCATGATTTAACCAAAGTACCCTTTCTGAGCCATGATTTAAGCAAGGTACCCTCTCTGAGCTATGATCTAACCATGGTACCCTCTTTGAGCCAAGAGCTAAACAAGGTATCCTTCTCTTGTAAAGTATACAAGGTTCCAAATGGTTATAGTCTGGTAAACTAAACCAAGTGACAGATAAATATAAGATTATTGTGGTCCATTAGCAACATCTCACTGGCTACATAATAAAAGTCAATAGTATATTGTGTACCCCCTGAAATCCTTTGTGTGACCTAGGGGGTACCACAATTCAAGGAACACAGCCTATACGCACCTGGATCCAGGTTTACCTATTACCCAAATAAATTATTTCTTTGGTCCTTTATTTTTTATGTGAAGAAGATGAAGTTTGTGAGAGTCACTAGCTCAAGGTCAAGTCAATGGCTCGCTTCAGTACATTAACCCTATTTTTCACATTAAATTTGATAAAAACATAATTTGAAGGAAATATTAAAAACTGCACAATGCATATTAGTACACAATTTTTTGTTTCTAAAGTGAAGAGCTTTATTATTATCCTAGCCCTCAATAATAAAATTTGTTTTTATAACCCTCCACTTAAAAGTAATGGACAATATTCTAACACTGCCAATGAAGTGAAATATTGATCTGTTACCTAACATTCACTCTGTTTAATGATACCTGGGGCAAAATGCACTCAACTCATTAATGTTAGCTCTGACTTATATTCAACCAACCCTGATCTTACCAAGGCTAACACATTCATTTGATGTTGTTTTGAACCTTACTAAGGTTGAGCTATAACACAAAGCAAGTTTTTATCACCCTGTCCACCATCTTGTAAGCCTTGAACTATAGCCACATTTTACCGTCCTTTTTCCTACTTGTATTTTATTTATTTTATATTATGATAAAAAAAAAATTCCATATACTTAAATTTTATTGTAGGTTGACTTTTTTTTTAATTACAATAAGTCATTGTTTGATATGCGAGTCATGGTTGCTGTGTTTGTTTCCACAGGGGTAGCAAGTTGGATGGATAACAACTCCAGAATGTCCGACTACCCATCCCCAGACAAGGTGGGTCGCTCTGGACTGGGTTTAATTCTTACTCACTGTATATGCTCTCTAGAATATTTAGAGATTTGTTGAGAATCATTCTATCTCTGAATATGAATCTTTGAAAATACCCCAAGTGCAGAAATCTTTACTTTGTCACAAGAATATAGTTTTGGTACACGGTAGGAGTACATTGCACCCTCTATTCTGTGTAAATATCATTTTCTAAGGAACATCTCTTTTCACTACTTGAGGTACTTTTTACTCTACATGGAAGAAGGATTAGAAAAGGTGGATAGAAACACATAAAAGGAATAAACGCAATATGGCGTTTACAATTAAAAGAAGAACAGAGTTCACACTTTACACTGCTGACACTGGACAGAGATCCCTCAACCTAGGTTTCATTCTATCAGAACTCAAAGAAAGAGTGGGAAAAAGAAATATATCACTCACAGAAAAGAGCATGTAAAAGGAACGAATAATATAAAGGACAAACACAGGAAAAGGAAGTTGTTATAGAAATTAAAAATAATATCTAAGCACTTTTTTGTTATATCATGGAGCCACACTCATCCAATTGGTAAAATAATGTTCGGGATTATGATAGTTGTGTTTGTTAGGATAAGCCACTAGTTTGTGTTGACCTCCTCCATTCTCCTTACTAGTGTATTGATCCTTGATGAGTATTGGTCCTTAACGAGTGTATTGGTCTTTGGTGAGTGAATTGAATCTTGATGCATGTATTTGTCATTGATGATTGTATTGGTCGTTGATGTGTGTATTGCTCCTTGATGAATGTATTGACCCTTGATGTGTTTATTGGTCCCTGAGGAGTGTATTGATCCTTGATGAGTGTATTGATTCTCGATGAGTGTATTGGTCCTGTGTATAGCTCCAGCCAGGCCCCGAAATGACCTCAGACAAACTCACCAGGAAGGAGTCCTACAAGGCCCAACGCAAGAATTACTGCCGTGAGAAGAAACGAGTGGCCAACGAGTTGCTGAGCTCCCTCAAGGATCCTTCTGTGGTGGTGATGGCGGACTGGCTCAAGGTACGAGGGACCCTTAAGAGCTGGACCAAGCTGTGGTGCATCCTCAAGCCGGGACTACTGCTTCTCTACAAGAGCCCCAAGGTCAAGGTAACACTGGTATTGCTGTCCTAGGTTAAGTTAGCTTGTAACTCACACAGGGTATTTGTGGAGACTCTTGAGGTGTGAGAATAATAGAAAATAGTAGTAAATTGTTCCCCATCTTTATTTCGATACTTGGTGAGTCTCATATTTATTTACAAAATAAGCAAGAAGTTTATTTTAAATACAAATCTTTGTTCAATGTTATTAATAGTTTAAACAATAAACCAAGGGAGTGTGGTTTGGTTTTAAAAATATGCACTGGGATCTAAATAGTGAAACAGATTTTTTGCAAAAAAATAAATTAGTTCATCTCATTGGGGATGAAAATGATAAAACTGTTAACCTAAGAGTAATAAACTCAAATTAAGCCAATACATTAACATACAGGACATAGACCCATTGTAGGCATAGAGGTTTGTGGATGTAAAGCGGTCCCAGTAACTAATGACCCAAATATGTTAAAAGTAGGGGAAAAAACAAAAATAATAACTTTGGAGTTTGATAATGTTTGCCTACTGATTAGTGTCCTGGATTATATTCCTGGAGAGGCTAAAACGGTATAATTTTGTTTACTCCCCTTCATTGATAAATTAATGCTCTGGGTTTTTATTGTTCAGACACCAGTAATGAGAGGGTGGGTTATGTATGTATAGTAACCAGAGGTGAGAGGGTGTGCTATACATGTATAGTAGTAACCAGTGAGATGGTGTGTTAACTATGTATAGTAACCAGTGGTGAGAGAGTGTGTTATGTATGTATAGTAACCAGTGGTGAGAGGGTGTGTTATATAAGTATAGTAACCAGTGAGATGGTGTATTAACTATGTATAGTAACCAATGGTGAGAGGGTGTGCTATGTATGTATAGTAACCAGTGGTGAGAGGGTGTGTTATGTAAGTATAGTAACCAGTGGTGAGAGGGTGTGTTATATAAGTATAGTAACCAGTGAGATGATGTGTTAACTATGTATAGTAACCAGTGGTGAGAGGGTGTGTTATCTATGTATAGTAACCAATGGTGAGAGGGTGTGCTATGTATGTATAGTAACCAGTGGTGAGAGGGTGTGTTATGTAAGTATAGTAACCAGTGGTGAGAGGGTGTGTTATATAAGTATAGTAACCAGTGAGATGATGTGTTAACTATGTATAGTAACCAGTGGTGAGAGGGTGTGTTATCTATGTATAGTAACCAATGGTGAGAGGGTGTGCTATGTATGTATAGTAACCAGTGGTGAGAGGGTGTGTTATGTAAGTATAGTAACCAGTGGTGAGAGGGTGTGTTATATAAGTATAGTAACCAGTGAGATGGTGTATTAACTATGTATAGTAACCAGTGGTGAGAGGGTGTGCTATGTATGTATAGTAACCAGTGGTGAGAGGGTGTGTTATCTAAGTATAGTAACCAGTGGTGAGAGGGTGTGTTATATAAGTATAGTAACCAGTGAGATGGTGTATTAACTATGTATAGTAACCAGTGGTGAGAGGGTGTGCTATGTATGTATAGTAACCAGTGGTGAGAGGGTGTGTTATGTAAGTATAGTAACCAGTGGTGAGAGGGTGTGTTATATAAGTATAGTAACCAGTGAGATGGTGTGTTAACTATGTATAGTAACCAGTGGTGAGAGGGTGTGTTATATAAGTATAGTAACCAATGGTGAGAGGGTGTGCTATACATGTATAGTAACAAGTAAGAGGGTTTGTTAAGAATGCTTAGTAACCAATGGTGAGAGGGTGTGCTATGTATGTATAGTAACCAGTGGTGAGAGGGTGTGTTATGTATGTATAGTAACCAGTGGTGAGAGGGTGTGCTATGTATGTATAGTAACCAGTAGTGAGAGAGTGTGTTATGTATGTATAGTAACCAGGAATGAGAGGGTGTGTTTGGTTTGTATAGTAACCAGTGGTTCAGACGTTAGTAATCAAACGTTGTGTTTTGTCCCCAGAGTAACCACTGGGTCGGAACTGTCCTACTCAACACATGTCAGGTCATTGAGCGACCCTCCAAAAAGGACGGCTTCTGCTTCAAGCTGTTCCACCCACTGGAACAGTCCATCTGGGCCCCACGAGGTCCTGAAAAAGAATCTATAGGTATGAGTTGAACAGAGGGCCTGGTTTTGGTGCTTTTAGGCTCTAGCCAGGCACTTATTACAACATTTTCTAGAACACGGTCTGGTTTTGGTGCTATTAGGCTACAGGCACTTATTACAACATCTGCTATAACAAGAATAAATGTTTATTCTTTGTTAACACTTAGACTGGAATCATGTGAATTAAATGACTCACGTTTCAACTTTTATAAATGATGATCCACATCATTTGACGAAATGATTATAACTTCTGTACTTCTAGTTTCTAGAACAGCTTCTAGATAGGGTGTACTTATTGGAACTGTATGGGATCACCTATGAGCCAAGGTCATCTTTGGCTCTTCTCTGCAATGATAACGATATTACTCGTAATGACACAACGAGAATCTAAAATATAAAATTTCTTGAGAAATGTTATAAGTAGCCTAATTGTTGATTTGGAATGTAATTTTAGAGTGATAATTGTGTATTTTTTCCATTTCATATATATATATAATATATATATTTCCTCTAAGAATATTTTATAAAATAATAATTCCATTTTCTTTTATTGACTCTGGGCACGGTAAATATGCTTTCTAGCGGGAATTGGGGAGCTTGTGGACATATCACTCTATAACATGTTTTGTGACATTTTTGTAAACACATTTGTTATTAGTGTAAATTTGTTTAGTTTGTGTTTTCAAATGGACACTATAATTATTTGCTGGTCAGTGCTTATCTAAGGTAAACAGGAAGCTTGAGTTCTTGTCCTGAGGAATGCAGATAACATTTATCTAATTACCCGAACACAGTTCTAGATATAGGACATGCCACCGACTCTTCTCAGAGGAAGATATTTCTTATGGTATGACGACTGGCAGACGTAAATGTCAGCCATGCTTCATGCCACTGGTTTTGTGTTTTTTATCTAAATAATCAAGTATTATCCGCTACCTTTCCAGCCCAGTAAACTTGAGGTAACACATGTACTATATTTTATTATTTTATCAGGATACCAAGTTTACCCAATTTATATATTTTAGGGATTTAACAAATTTCAACATATTTTTGTCTCTCATTTCTTGCTACTTATTCAGGTTATTCATAAACCTAGCCTTGCCCTTCTTCAATTTCTTAAGTTGCTTTAAAAATAATAACTTGGACAACAATGTTTTGTTATAATGGGAACCCATATTTATTTATAGTGATAAATTAATGGTCTGAGGTTTGGTTGTTAGGTTTATCCTGTAATTATATTTGCTCACACCACTAATAAATGGAAAACCGCTCTAAACAAAACATAGATTTTTTTTTTAATTTCAAATCTTGAATTGTGTTATGTACAGGAAAGTGGGAGGCAGCACAAAATGACTTGACACAGTTCACACTTTACACTGCTGTCACTGGACAGCGAGGAACACAGTTCACACTTTACACTGCTGTCACTGTACAGAGAGGAACACAGTTCACACTTTACACTGATGTCACTGTACAGAGAGGAACACAGTTCATACTTAACACTGATGCCACTGTACATAGAGGAACACAGTTCACACTTTACACTGCTGTCACTGGACAGGGAGGAACACACTTTACCCTGCTGTCACTGGACAGCGAGAAACACAGTTCACACTTAACACTGATGCCACTGTACATAGAGGAACACAGCTCACACTTAACACTGATGCCACTGTACATAGAGGAACACAGTTCATACTTTACACTGATGCCACTGTACATAGAGGAACACAGTTCATACTTTACACTGATGCCACTGTACATAGAGGAACACAGTTCACACTTTACACTGATGTCACTGTACATAGAGGAACACAGTTCATACTTTACACTGATGTCACTGTACAGAGAGGAACATAGTTCTCGCTTTACACTGCTGCCACTGGACAGCGAGAAACACAGTTCACACTTAACACTGATGCCACTGTACATAGAGGAACACAGTTCATACTTTACACAGAGAGGAACATAGTTCTCGCTTTACACTGCTGCCACTGGACAGCGAGGAACAACGTTCATACTTTACACTGATGTCACTATACAGAGAGGAACACAGTTCACACTTTACACTGATGTCACTGTACAGAGAGGAACACAGTTCACACTTTACCCTGCTGTCACTGTACAGAGAGGAACACAGTTCACACTTTACACTGCTGTCACTGGACAGCGATAAACACAGTTCACACTTTACACTGATGTCACTGTACAGCGAGGAACACAGTTCATACTTTACACTGATGTCACTGTACAGCGAGGAACAAAGTTCATACTTTACACTGATGTCACTGTACAGCGAGGAACACGGTTCACACTTTACACTGCTGTCACTGGACAGGGAGGAACACACTTTACCCTGCTGTCACTGGACAGCGAGAAACACAGTTTACTCTGCTGTCACTGGACAGCGAGAAACACAGTTCACACTTTACACTGATGTCACTGTACACCGAGGAACACAGTTCATACTTTACACTGATGTCACTGTACATTGAGGAATACAGTTCACACTTTACACTGATGTCACTGGACAGTGAGGAACACCGTTCATACTTTACACTGATGTCACTGTACAGAGAGGAACACCGTTCATACTTTACACTGATGTCACTGTACAGAGAGGAATACAGTTCACACTTTACACTGATGTCACTGTACAGAGAGGAACACGGTTCACACTTTACACTGATGTCACTGGACAGCGAGGAACACGGTTCATACTTTACACTGATGTCACTGTACATAGAGGAACACAGTTCATACTTTACACTGATGTCACTGGAAATAAGGGAACACTGTGATTATAGCACCCTGCGGATATCTGAGGAATTACGCTCTCTATCCAGGACTAAGTTGAGCGTCAGAGGTGTTACACTAAGGTTTTGTTTGTTATCTGTGGCTGTGTATTGTAATGTCTTATGTCTGCAACACGTATTAACAGAATAGACTTCGCCTTGCACCGAGTTGTACTGTTTTATAGTTGACAATTCTCGCTGTAATATCACATGGTGGCAGAGGTCAGATATTGCGCTGTATTTAAATATAAGGTGAAGTGAACAGTTCCAACATAGATAAAGAACCCAGTTCCAATATGTCGGCTCCTGTGTATCAAATACCGGCTCTAAACCCTTTCGATTTCAAATCGACATTGGAATGGATATCATGGAAAGATCGCTTTATGCGTTTCAGAAGTGCTTCAGGTATGATGAAGGAGGAAGAAGAAAATAAGGAAGATTCTTTGATTTATTTGATGGGCCCTCAGGTGGAAACTTTCTATTGTTCAAGCTATTGTCAGCCGGTCAAAAGAAGTTTGATACAGTCCTTCAGAAGTTTAACAGCCATTTTATGCTTACTAAAAACATAATTTTTGAACGTGCACGGCTCCACACTAGATTCCAACAAGAGAGCGAGTCATTTAGCGACTATGTTACAGATATTCATACTGTTGCTCAAGATGGTAACTTTCCTGTTACCTTTTATGACTAAGCCGATAGAGATAGTGTCCTATTTGGTATTATAGATAAAAATCTCTCGTTTAGACTACATTAAGATGCCAAATTAACTCTGGAAAAGGTGATCTGGTGGTCTAGGAGTAAGGTGTCGGACTTATGTGCTGGGATCCGGGGTTCAATCCTCGGTCCCAGCACAGATCTATCTGATTACCAAACCCTTCCTTCACCTCTGACAAGACTTATATTAATCACAACTTGTGAATGTGGGGAATGCCAGACCTCCACTGTGGTTCGGATTCCACGTTAAACTGTAGGTCCTCCATTTCATCTCACAATCACCCTACCATTACACATTAGCGTAAGTGCATACATCCCAAACAGGTAGTAAGATGTGGTGCTAATAATAAAAATAATAACTCTGGAAACAGCTGTTAATTCTGTTATACAATCTGAGCAAATGAAAAAATAACAGGAAATAGTCAAGTTGCAGCTGACAAGGTTAATGTTACAAATAAACCTAAAAATAGTAGGAACACTTTTTCTAATGAAGATAAAAGTCAAACTAGAAAATCATGTTTTTTGTGTGGGAGTAATACTGAACACCCTAGAACCGTCCTGCTATGAGTGCTATCTGTCATCAGTGTCGATATAAAGGGCATTATTCAAAATGTTGTTGATTTAGATCAGTTGATGCTGTTGACACATAGGACGAGCTAGAGGAAGATGGTGAATTTGTCGGCCTTGCCTCTACAGAAACTAATTATTTGCATGATAAATGGTTGATAAACACTGAATTTTGTGGGAAAGACCTTTTTGCTAAAATTGATACAGGCACAGATGTGAATATTATTGGAAAAAATACATACAAGGAGTCTTTTCAATATATGAAGCTTTTGTCATCGAATAAAATTCTAACCGGTTCAGGGGGCGCTCAGCTCAAAACTATTGGCAGGATTCAAGGGAAACTCCAATACAAAAACAACATATTTTTTTAGACATTCTATGTAGTTCAAGGAGCAAATAGAATTCTTCTAAGCCATTATCATACTAGTGAGAAATTAGGCCTTATAAAGAGGATTTCCGGGATAGAAAAAGCTAATTTTGTTCCAAAAACTGTGTTCCCCAACCTTTTTGCAAGACTAGGTAAAATTCAAGAGTCATACCACATAAAACTTAAGAGAGGGAGCTGTACCACATGCTATTAGTGTTCCTCGATGACGTGTTCCTTTACCTTTAAAGAAGGTTCTTAAAAAAGAACTGGATAGCATGGTTTGGGATGAAGTCATAGAAAAAGTCGGAGAGCCATCAGATTGGTGTGCTCCCATGGTTATAGTTCCAAAAGCCAATGGATCCCCAAGGTTGTGTGTTAACCTGACTAAAGGAAATTAACATTTAGAAAGATAACTTTTTTCCTATGCCGGCAGTTGATTATTCCCTAGGTCAACTAGAAGGGGCTAAGGTATTCTCAAAACTAGATGCCAACTCAGGATTCTGGAAGGTTCCCCTGACAGATTCTTCCAGAGCTCTAACCACATCCATCACACCGTATGGAAGGTATCGGTTTCTTTGGTTGCCTTTTGGGATATCCCCTGCTCTTTAGGTTTTCCAGAAGGTCGGTGCGCATTTAGAAGGATTGGAAGGAGCTGTCTACCATTTTGACGATATTTTAGTATATGGGTCAACTATTGAGGAACATGACTCATGGCTTTATAAGGTATTTTCTAGGCTGCAAGAAGCAGTTTGTACTCTAAATGAGGAAAAGTGTTCGTTTCGGCAAACTTCAATCAACTTTCTTGGCCATATCATATCTGCAAAGGGTGTTTCTCTGGACCCAAATAAAGTTGATTCTATTCTCAAACTGAATCTTCCCACTAATGTAACTGAGCTAAAAGAATGTTTGGGTCTTGTAACATTTCTGGCCAAGTTTGTCCCAAATCTTTCTACCTTATCGCAACCTCTTAATGAGTTTCTCCGCTCAAACGTCGACTGGTTATGGGATGGTCCACAGACTCAAGTATTTGAAAACATAAAGGTAGCCATGGCAACGCCACCTAGTCTTGCTTTATATAAGTGCAATAATGACACTATGTTGTCAGCTGACACATCATCCTATGGCCTTGATGCAGTTTTAATACAACGCCAAGACGATGGATCTCTAAGACCTATTAACTACGCATTTAGAACTCTCAATGAAACTGATAGAAAGTGGGCACAAATTGAGAAGGAGGGACTGGCTCTCGCTTGGGCATGTGAATTCTTTTCTGATTTTATTGCAGGCATTCATATAACCTTAGAGACTGATCATAAACCTTTAGTTTCTATTTTCACCACCAAAGACCTAGATTCTATAATCCCTAGGCTACAAAGAATTAGGCTTCGATTGATGAGGTATTCGTTTGAGATAGTTCGTGTAGCTGGTAAAAATTTATTAATTGCTGATGCTCTTTCCCTCAATCCGCATCCACTCCTTGCTGGGGAAGATGAACTAGCTGAAGAAGGGACGGCCTGTGTCCAAGAGGTTGTGTCTGGTCCTCCTACGTCTAATGCTAAGTTGGCAGAAATTGTTCAGAATCTACATAAGGATGAGGCTAGTATCCACCTCATGCAGTTTTGCCAATACGGATAGCCTCTAAAGTCACAAATACCGGAAATGTGTTTACCATATTGGCAATATCGAAACGAAATATCTCTACAAAATGGCCTTCTACTAAAAGGTAATAGACTAATAATTCCTAATTGCATGCGGAAGGAAATAATAAATAAACTACATGAAGGTCATAAGGGGATTACCAAATGTAGAGCACTTGCTAAACAAACCGTTTGGTAATCAAGATTGTCCACACAACTGAGAGATCTTGTTAAAAATTGTGTCAAGTGTGCCAAATTTAGGATAAATGGATCAGAAATTTTAATACCTACTCTGTTTCCTGAGCGGCCTTGGCAAACAATTGGATCTTTTGAACTTTAAAGGTAACTGGTATCTCCTTGTTGCTAACTACTACTACATATATCCAGAAATGGCTTTTCTGGGGCACCTTACTACTAGTTGTGTCATAAATCATCTTAAATATATTCTAGTCAGGCATGGAGTACCTGAAATTATTAGAGCTGATTGTGGTTCACAATGGCTCTATAATAATATAACAAATGAAAAGTTTTTCCAGTTTGCTAAATATTATAGTTTTAAACTTGTTACATCCAGCCCAAAGTACTCACAAAGCAACGGCTTTATAGAGTCTGAAGTAAAGAATTTTAAAATCATATTGAAAAGAGCGAGGACCCATACAGAGCCTATCTTATGCTGCGCTCCACACCTCTAGAATTTGGCTATAGCCCAGCTCAGCTCTTGATGGGGAGAAAACTTAGGGGGTTTATACCAACATTGCCGAGTAACCTCATTCCCTCGCCGGTTAATTTGGACCAACTGTTCCACAGAGAAGAACACAGACTGTGGAAACAACAAGGAAACTATGATCGTCACCATGGGGTTAGGCCTCTCATGAATTTGAACCCTGGAGCAAAAGTATATATCACTGTCCGAAACCAGGACGGTACTATAGTGAAGAAACATGATACACCACGGTCGTATATAATCCAAATAGAGGACAAACAATTTAGTAGGCATCGAAAATCTTTCCAGCTTCTTAATTAAAATAGTCCTCGGGCCCAGCAAGAGCCAAATGAGTTGGCAAATAACAGCTCATCATCTCCAAGAGGAGAGTCAATTCTACCAGTTCATCCAACGCCTTCAGAGGGGCCAATTAAAGTACCTCAACTTGATGGCTCTTCTCCCAATTCATCCACTCCCACTCAAAGAAGTCAATTCCCACTCGAAAAAGTCAATGGTCCAGGAAATCCGTAGACCATCTCGATCTTTATAGAGGGGAGATGTGATGATAGCACCCTGCAGCTATGTTAGGAACTACACACACTATCCGGGACCAAGTTGAGCGTCAGAGGTGTTACCCCAAGGACTTGTTATCTGTGGCTGTGTATTGTAATGTCTTATGTCTGCAACATGTATTAACAGGATAGACTTCACCTGGTACCGAGTTGGACTGTTATATATTTGACAATTCTCGCTGTAATATCACAAACACAGTCCACACTCTATACTGCTGTTACTGGACAGTAAGGAACACAGTTCACACTTTACACTGCTGTTATGGGACAGAGAGAAACGCCGTTCACACTGTACACTGCTGTTATGGGACAGAGGAAAACAGTTCACACTTTACACTGCTGTTATGGGACAGAGAGGAACACAGTTCACACTTCACACTGCTGTGCACTGGACAAAGAGGAACACAGTTCACAGTGCTGTCACTAGACAGAGAGGAACACAGTTCACACTTTACACTGCTGTCACTGGACGGAGAGGAACACAGTTCACACTGTACACGGTTGGCACTGGATAGAGAGGAACACAATTCACACTTTACACTGCTGATATCGAACAGAGAGGGACACAGTTCACACTTCACACTGCTGGCACTGGACAAAGAGGAACACAGTTCACAGTACTGTCACTAGACAGAGAGGAACACAGTTCACACTCTACACTGCTGTCACTGGACAGAGAGGAACACAGTTCACACTTCACACTGCTGGCACTGGACAGAGAGGAACACAGTTCACAGTGCTGTCACTAGACAGAGAGGAACACAGTTAACACTGTACACTGCTGTCACTGGACAGAGAGGAACACAGTTCACACTGTACACGGTTGGCACTGGATAGAGAGGAACACAGTTCACACTGTACACTGCTGTCACTGGACAGAGAGGAACACAGTTCACACTGTACACTGATGTCACTGGACAGAGAGGGACACACTTCACACTGCTGGCACTGGACAGAGAGGAACACAGTTCACAGTGCTGTCACTAGACAGAGAGGAACACAGTTCACACTGTACACTGCTGTCACTGGACAGAGAGGAACACAGTTCACACTTTACACTGCTGGCACTGGACAAAGAGGAACACAGTTCACAGTGCTGTCACTAGACAGAGAGGAACACAGTTCACACTTTACACTGCTGTCACTGGACAGAGAGAAACACAGTTCACAGTTTACACTGCTGTGACTGGACAGATAGGAACACAGTTCACACTTCACACTGCTGGCACTGGACAAAGAGGAACACAGTTCACACTTTACACTGCTGTCACTGGACAGAGAGGAACACAGTTCACACTGTACACTGCTGTCACTGGACAGATAGGAACACAATTCACACTTTACACTGCTGATATCGAACGGAGAGGAACACAGTTCACACTTTACACTGCTGTCACTGGACAGAGAGGAACACAGTTCACACTTTACACTGCTGTTATGGGACAGAGAGGAACACAGTTCACACTGTACACGGTTGGCACTGGACAGAGAGGAACACAGTTCACACTTCACACTGCTGGCACTGGACAAAGAGGAACACAGTTCACAGTTTACACTGCTGTCACTAGACAGAGAGGAACACAGTTCACACTTACACTGCTGTCACTGGACAGAGAGGAACACAGTTCACACTCTACACTGCTGTTATGGGACAGAGAGGAACACAGTTCACACTTTACACTGCTGTCACTAGACAGATAGGAACACAGTTCACACTTTACACTGCTGGCACTGGATAGAGAGGTACACATTTCACACACTACATTGCTAAAAGAGGGAACCAAATAACACAAAAGGGAAAAAGTCAGTTGGTAAAGCATGAACTGTGTTCCTTTCATTGTGAAAGCCATATTTGGTTCTCTCAATCTTTTCTGCACCTTATTCTATGCATAGCAAAATCTCCCTAAAAAAATCCTTAAAAAATTTTGAGTCTGTTATTTTTTTCAAATCTTTCCTTTGGGATTGTAAGATTCTAAAGTCTCAAGTGTTGTCACAAGATTTGTGGTTTTAAACTCAAGAATAGTTCTTCTTTCAGCCACCAAAGCTATCAGTCCCTTTTGCCCTTCTTGAAATACAGCAGCTATTACTGTGTGTTGATGTATTTTGAAATGATTGTGTGACATTTGTGTTTTTATGAAATTGATTGAAGTGTTTATATTGTCCTAAAATTGATCCCTATTTAGTTTTCTTGTTTCACGACACATTACAGACCGTCTTATTAAACAGATGTTGATTCAACTAAACATTGTCCAAACATGGCAAGCTCAACTCTTTCAACAAGTGACACATTGTGTAGCTCTTTGATAGTTTGCGTTACATGCTAACATTCTATAATCAAACATTCAATTGCTAACACAACATCCGAGACAACAGTAACCACCTATTATAACAAGTATGACTGGTACCTGCAGGTGCTGTGGTCCAGCCACTTCCTACAGCCTACCTCATCTTCCGCGCGCCCTCCCAGGCAGCAGGCAAATGCTGGCTAGATGCTCTAGAGCTATCTCTGCGCTGCTCGTCATTGCTGGTGCGCTCTATGAGCTCTAAGTCAAACCACGACACAACCACGAACCACGAGACTCAGTGGAGTGAGGCTGACTACGAGAAGCATTTCACAGACCACGGTAAATATCCAAGAAAATGTTGGTGCATTTTTCATTCATTGTCTAATCTTCGTAAGAAGAACCTTGTGGCAGTTAGAATAACTACTAGAACTAATTTCATGTATCTATACACCAATCCATTTTATCGGCGGCTGTCACTTCTGATATATATTATCACTACCTATAAATAACAACAATAATATAGTAAAATTGTATCATTGTTAGTTTCTAAAAGACTATTCATATTAAAATTGGACTGTGCTTGTTTAATTTGTGAATAGTTCTGAGAATGGACAGTAGGACATGCAGTCCCACCTAATATTTTACAAAGACATTAACAGTTTAGACAACTTCAATATTTTTTTTAAAGTTACAAACATGAAATGTCAAGCAATCTATGCATCCCTTGAATGCCACGCCCTTTAAATAAAGATATAGTACAGATATAGAGATAATTACGATATGTGAGGAACACAGTTCACACATGCAGGTAATGGCTGCCTTTTGAACAGAATCTCTAAATATACCTACAAACTCCTACCAGGGAACTATCTATATTTAATAAACCTTGCAAGAAGGATAGAAAGACAAACACCAGGGAAATATCTGTATTTAATAAACCTTGCAAGAAGGACAGAAAGACAAACACCAGGGAAATATCTGTATTTAATAAACATTGCAAGAAGGATAGAAAGACAAACACCAGGGAACTATCTGTATTTAATAAACCTTGCAAGAAGGATAGAAAGACAAACACCTGGGAAATATCTGTATTTAATAAACATTGCAAGAAGGATAGAAAGACAAACACCAGGGAATATATCTGTATTTAATAAACATTGCAAGAAGGATAGAAAGACAAACACCAGGGAAATATCTGTATTTAATAAACATTGCAAGAAGGACAGAAAGACAAACACTTACCAGGGAAATATCTGTATTTAATAAACATTGCAAGAAGGACAGAAAGACAAACACTTACCAGGGAAATAAATGTAGATCTCAAAGCTCACAAATGTACTTTGTACCCATAATCACACATGGAGTAGAAATTTGGGCACTAAATATAAGAGAGTTCAGGAGAGAATGTTAGCTGCCACAAGGAGAGACAGAATTAGGCATGAAGTTATCCAGAAAAGAGTGTGGGTACATGAGATAGTATAGGAAGCAAGACTGAGATGGTATGGACATGTAACGAGTGAGAGGAGAAGAATGGAAGGAAAGCTGAACTAAACTGACTTTACCACAATATGATGATGATGAAAGTAATTCTGGAGGCACATCATTTATTAGAAGAGAGCAGTTGGAAGTTGATAATTGTTTAGTGTGGCACTCTTGTGTTGGACAAATTACCTGGGTTTGAATCCTGGTTGAGTATATTGAGGGTAGTTTTACTAACTGGTTTAACACTAGAGAAAATCACATTGAACATCGCTCAAATTCTACCTATGGTCCAGTCAGGGTTCTTCTCTATTCTAATGATGTGTACCCAAAATTATCTTCCACATTTATGGTAAGCGCAAGGCTTTTTCTCTATGTTTAGTGATTTGTTTGATAATTAAAAATAAGTTTACCATCGTTAATTAAAATGCTATAGTTATATTGATTTTAAAATTTCTGTTAATTTATTTTTTAATGATTAAGTGAACCCTTCTTGTGCTAATTTTGAAAATCTGATATTTCTTATCGCTTTCTCACCCCCGCCCCCTCTCTTTTTCTGCTATCTAATAAATAAATGTGAACCCACATAGCGGATGCTTTAGCCCACCTTGGGCGCTTGTTGAAATGTTTCCGTCCAAAGACCCCTAGTACCCCTCAGACCAAGTTGCTCCTAAAAAGCGTAGTGTGCAGCCCTCGTAGCAGAGCACCCTTAGAATTGCCCCTCCTCGTTGTAGGCCCTGAACGCAGAGAGCCCGGCTCCTGCTGCCCTTCCCCTTCGCCCTTCTTTCAGCAGTTGTACCACGCAGTTGCGTTCATGGAGCGTGAGATGCTGCCTACCCCCATCCACCAGCCTGACCCCGAGCGTCCTACTCTCGCAGATCTGGACGACCTGAGTCAACCGGACGGAGGCCTGGGGGATCACCTGAATGGCGCTGACCAGGTGTCGCTGTCAGACACAGACTCTGAGCGGGATGAGACGCAGGTGGCAGAGGGAGAGCCCTTAGAGACTCCATATATCAACAAGGAGGAGATAGAGGAGTTTGGCAGCGTGAGTCAGTTCTTTCTTTTACTCTATAGGAGCTTCTAGAGACCGTTTTTGTGTCCTAAGATCTTCTTTTGATCATTTTTGTGTCCTTTTGTGTCCTAGGATTCTCTCTTAACCATGTTTGTGTCCTAGGATCCTCTATTGACCATGTTTATGTCCTAGGTTCCTCTATTGACCATGTTTATGCCCTAGGATCCTCTAGAGACCTTGTTTATGTTGTAGGATCCTCTAGAGACCTTGTTTATGTCGTAGGATCCTCTAGAGACCTTGTTTATGTCGTAGGATCATTTAGAGACCATGTTTGTGTCCTAGGATCTTCTAGAGACTATGTTTGTGTCCTAGGATCCTCTAGTTACCCCCATGTTTTTGTTGTAGGATCCTTTAGAGACCATGTTTGTGTCCTAGGATCCTCTATTGACCATGTTGTATGTCCTAGGATCTTCTAGAGACTATGTTTGTGTCCTAGGATCCTTTAGTTACCCCATATGTGTGTCCTATGATCCTCTAGTAACCATGTTTGTGTCGCAGGATCCTCTAGAGACCATGTTTTTGTTGTAGGATCCTCTATTGACCATGTTTATGTCCTAGGATCCTCACTTAACCAAGTTTGTGTCCTAGAATCCTCTAGAGACCATGTTTATGTCCTAGAATCCTCTAGAGACCATGTTTATGTCCTAGGATCCTCTAGAGACCATATTTGTGTTGTAGGATTCTCTAGAAACCATGTTTATGTCCTAGGATCCTCTAGTTACCCCCATGTTTGTGTCCAGGCCGGAGAACAGGTGGAGGAACTGGGGGAGGAACACAGGTCCCTGATCTGGTACCTGGTGAAGCAGGTGAGGCCCGGGATGGACTTGTCCAAAGTTGTGCTCCCCACGTTCATCCTGGAGCCTCGCTCCTTCCTCGACAAACTGGCCGACTCCTACTACCACGCAGACATACTCGCCAAGTGAGTGTAAACCAACTCTTAACTGAATGTACTGAAGTTAAGTAAATTCATCATAACTGAACATTTTAAGCCTGTTTCAGTGGCCAAACGCTTTAAGGCGTCACTTTTGTCTTATACCGGCGTTCTGAGGACAAGGAGATAGTGATTCAAAACCGTGTCATGTCAACTGAGAGTGGTTTTCCATAAATCAGGGTAGGGTGTCTACCAATACTGGAAATATACTTGATTTTATTTTTGATACTGGAATTTTGATGTCGATACCGGAAATATATTCAGCCTTTTTACATTAAGTGAAATGTTGGATTAAGCATTTTGAGACCCCTGATATTATTTGAACTACTCATAGTTCTATTTTGACCACCTCAATCACTCCCCAACTGGTTTATCTTGTTTGCCACACAATTAGTTGACCTTGTAGATGACTTTGCAGTGGGAATGTTTGCCTCCCTTGCTGATCTTTCTATTCTCAGTCTCTACACTAAGCCCTCTCTCCTCCCTTAACCCCCCCCCCTCCCACTTTTTCCCTGCAGTAACCATTATGAGTGATGGGTAGGGGGCGGATTTATAGGCACTAAAATTTTAAAAAAAGGCATGCAAATAAGCACTAAAAACACAAAAATAGGAACATAAATAGGCATTCTAAAGTAAAAAAGGCAATAAATAGGCACTAAAAAGAAAAAAAATAGGCACATAAATAGGCATAGTAATGCAAAAAAAGGCACCAAAACACTCAAAAATGTTATTATTAACTCTTAAAATACAGCATACACTTTTCCATAAACACATATTAATTACTATTAGAGTTAATTATCAAATACTTCTCAAGATTTTCAGGTGTAAATTTTGTTCTGTTGTCTGTCAAAATGTTTTTATACTGTGAGGAACTTCTCTCGACTTCACATGAAGTCATTGGGCAAAACTTCAGACAAGCTACTTCAGCTGGGCTAAGCTCGACTTCTGGGAGTGATGTAGTTTGTCCTTTTAAGATGTCCGCAATACTTGCCATCACTTTCCACCCAGGGTTTCGCTGCAATACTCTGTTAAATTTGTCGACGATGGCTGTGCCAATATTATCTTCACAGCTTTCACAAGAGGCAAATCCCTCGCCTCTAAAGCTGTGATTGCTCCAGGAAGATTTCCAAAATTGCTTTTTACATATGCCAGATCCGCACTGACACTTGAGCAGGAGATGGCAGCATTTGCTTCTGTAATGGCGACAGCTTGTTCCTCGTAAAATGTTTGGACTACCTACAAGCAAAACAGTTGGTATAGCAAAACTCACCATTATTTCAATATATTGTGTTCTACAAGTATAACCATTAATTTTTTTTTCCCCAATAATGTGGACGGACAGGTGGAATCAATAAAACTAGTGGTAAACGCTCACTGCAATTTTGAACACACTCTAAAGATAGTGTATTGTATAATACCTTTTGAATGTCACCCAGGTAATCTGCATAGTACAACGCAGCATGAAGCCATGTACCCCAATGCATTAACACTGGTTATGGTGGCAAAGGTGTGTTGGGCAGGGCGGTCTTAAATGAGAAGATTCGTGATGGAGCCTTCAAAAACACTTTCTTGATTGTGGAAATAATAGCGTTAACATTTGAAAAACGAGATCTATGCCCAAAAGCTTGTACAGTGTCTTTGAAATTCAATGGTTATGAAATTTTTTTTGGTGGTAGTGTTATAATGAACCATTTCCAACTAGAATAGACTAAATTAAGAGGCTTGTTAAAACTATCCGTGTGTTAACCCATGGAAATGCTGCTGTTGAGTGAGGATTCTCACAAACATCAAACTATCTTACTGACAACAGGACCTGTCTCTCTGAGGCATGCAGTTTACCAAAGATGATCTTATGCATTATAACTATCATTGCAACACAGGATCATTCATGAAGAATTTTCATCAAGAAAGGACGGGGGCCCATAAGTTGTACTTGGCTGGACTCGAAGAATAGAAGAGAATTGAGGATGAACGGAAGAAACAAGAGCAAGAAGATAAAAAGAAAATATAAAACCAAAGTGAAGAATATCAAGCATATAGAAAAGTTTTGGAAAAGAAATTGCAGGAAGTTAAAGAGGCAATACAAAAAGAGAACCTGTTAGGAAAGCAAGAATTAGAAGCTTAAGAAGAAGTTCAATCTTACAAATCATTAGTGGTAGAAGTGAATGAAAGAATTTATTATTTATTATTACTATTTAGCACCGCGTCTTACTACCCGTTCGGCTTATACGCTTGGGAGGGAAAGTGGAAAACCATTTAGGAAAAACGACCCCCAGTTCACCCGACCAAGATTCGAACCTCAATCTCCCCGTCCTCAGCATTCGAGCTCAACACGACTAGCGCGTTAGCCAACTATGTCACCGAGGCGGGTAATGAAAGAATTAATAATGTAGTGAAAATCAATGATTAGAAAGGTTTGCAAATAGCTCAAATTATGCTAGACGCTCCAGTTAAAAAAAAATTGGAAGAAAAGTGACTCTGCTTTTGAGAAAATAAGAAACAAACAAAATCAAATTCAAAAGAGGAAGACAACAATGTTGGACTACTTTTGTGCAAGTCAATATGAATCATAAGAAACCCAAAAACAACTGAAAGAGTGATTTATTTTTTATTTTTTTCATATAACCCTAATGGGTAGTAAGATTTTTTTTAATTACATTTTATTTTTAGGTGGAAGACAGTTTATTTTAACCTATGTCATCTTTTGAAGATAATGAACATTGTTATTGTAATAATTATCATTATTATTTTGTTTCACCATCATTATTTCCAAATTTGGATTTGTAAGGAAGTACAAAGTAAAATAAATACTGCACTAAAGAGAAAATAAATTGCATGGGGAGGAGATAAAAGAAGGATTGCAAGTGGTTGATGATGGTTGAGCATTCCTCCTTCTTTTATAAAATACTTTTTCCTATTTTTGATACAGGCCCAATAACATAAAAACATTGTTCTTAATTATTTTGGCATTATGAGGTGAATATAGTGTTTTTGAACATGTCCTAATTTGTTATTAAATTGGCAGTCCTACTTTTTCTACTTTTTGACACCCAAAATATGTTATGAGGCCTGAATGTGTGAGTGCGCATGTGTGTATATTAAAGATGGGTCAGATCCACCTTTTTTCAAATCTGAAACTTTATTTTGTCATTAAAATTTGAATTTTAAAAAATATTGTAAGCATAAGTGTTTAACTTTCCCAATAACTAGGATGTTTTCCTTCACTTCTGATTTTGTTTAAATTAAATGGTAAAGTAATGATCTGGGGTTTGGTTGTTAGGTTTTGCCTATCATTATTTTGGTTTTAACCAAAAGAAACTATTTAACTATTTTAATAGTTTTAAAAAATAACAAACTCAGTACCTATTTAAAAAAATTATTATGATTTGAGCCTTAAATCCATGAATATTCCTTGTAGGTTCTAGGGTCCCATCCTTAGTACAGTAGCTCCATGGCTTCTTTGGTGCTGACTGACAGCTTTGAAAAATTACCAGACCAAATTATGTATCCCTATGCCGAACCATATGATCTGCAAAACCAGGTGTTTAGCAGTTGTCACTTCTGACAGTCAAAATTGAGGTATATACCTAAATGTTGACTGTCAGAAGTCAATCAGCACCAAAGAAGTCATGGGGCTACTGTATGTAGTAGAATATATACGTCAATACACTTAATTCTTGATCTAAAAATGTTTAACTATGTCAGGCCTAGGCCTACCCGAACTTTCCATCATAAGTACCTCTGAGTACCTTTCACACATACTAGATTTCTTAAAAAAAATATATATTGGACTTTCAGAACTATAGTCAGGTAGACTGTAAATGGTTTCCACACTACAAATGCAGGTACACTTCCACTAAATATAACCTTACTAAATGAGTAGTAAGACTCACTACAAAAAAAAACCAACCTTTTCACGTTAAATTACTATATATATTCTCTTATGTTTATAATTTTTTCAAAATTTAAACTTGAGGTTGTAAAATGGTGTATTTTAGCCATCTCTTTGAAATAAGAGGGATCTAACTATGTATCTGCTCAATTGTAGGCAGCCATGACAGTATGTTTGTTTGGTCAACAGGGCGGTGATGGAAGACGACGCGTTCACGCGCATGAAGTGCATTGTACAGTGGTACTTGTCAGGCTTGTACAAGAAGCCTAAAGGACTCAAGAAGCCCTACAACCCTATTCTAGGGGAGACATTCAGGTGCTTTTGGAAACACCCCAATGGTTCTAGAACATTCTACTTGGCAGAACAGGTGAGCAGCATATTGGTCAGCTAATGACTATCCACCAGTAGATCATCACCTTGAACGGTATTTACCTCGTTCTAGGAATCCTAAAATCCACCATTGTCAGCATTTACCTCATTCTAGGTATCCCACCATCCACCACTGCCAGCATTTACCTCGTTCTAGATCTCCCACCACCAACCATTGTCAGTATTTACCTTGTTCTAGGTATCCCACCATCCACCAGTGTCAGCATTTATCTTGTTCTAGATCTCCCACCACCAGCCATTGTCAGCATTTATCTCATTCTTGATCTCCCACCACCCACCATTGTCAGCATTTATCTCATTCTAGGTATCCCACCATCCACCACTGTCAGCATTTACCTCATTCTAGGTATCCTACCGTCTACCACTGTCAGTATTTACCTTGTTCTAGATCTCCCAGCATCCACCAGTGTCAGCATTTATCTCGTTCTAGATATCCCACCATCCACCAGTGTCAGTGTTTACCTTGTTCTAGATCTCCCACCATCCACCAGTGTCAGCATTTATCTTGTTCTAGATATCCCACCATCCACCAGTGTCAGTGTTTACCTTGTTCTAGATCTCCCACCATCCACCAGTGTCAGCATTTATCTCATTCTAGATATCCACCAGTGTCAGTGTTTACCTTGTTCTAGATCTCCCACCATCCACCAGTGTCAGCATTTATCTCATTCTAGATATCCACCAGTGTCAGTGTTTACCTTGTTCTAGATCTCCCACTATCCTCCAGTGTCAGCATTTACCTCGTTCTAGATCTCCCACCATCCACCAGTGTCAGCATTTAACTTGTTTAGATCATCCTGCATGTCAGCATTTACCTTGTTCTAGATCTCCCACCATCTACCACTGTCAGCAATTATCTTGTTCTAGATCTCCCACCATCCACCAGTGTCGGCATTTTATGTCACCAACCGGCAAGATGGTTTCTGCATCAATGGCTCCATTCTAGCCAAGTCCAAATTTTATGGTGTGTACTCTTTTTTCTTTTCTTTTTTCTAAATATTGCTATATTTGAAACAATCTTATGATAAAAAGTGATTGTAACGTCTAGAAACTAAATCACCAAGCCAACTCATTTATTCACTAGAAGTTGTTTAAGGCCCACTGATATGGTGAGCGTGGCTGTGACTTTCATGTGGTGACGATAAGGCATAAAGCCATTTGATGTGGCATCTTTGCCCTCAACAAACCACACTTGCCTACTCACATAAAATTACTCTATGTTCTTGAATTGTCCTTAAATTTATATTTATATTAAACTTTAATTTTGCTTACATCCTATTCCAATATATTTTGCAATCTTGCTCCAAGATCATTCTTATATTTGATTTCAATGGTATTCATCATTATTGATGTCATAAAGGCAGGATAAACTCTCCACCAGTTCCACAAACTTAATATTAAATTCTGGTTCATCCTACATTGAAAAAAAACTCACAAACAAAATTCAGAACAAAATAAATGATGATCCAATAACCATCTCCAGTACACTACAAAGTGACAGGCATGTGGCGATCATCATACGGCCGCCACATGAGTTTAAATATGTTGGAGCCTAGTGGCAGGTGCATGGCGTCACAACACACACCACACCACACGCTCTCCGTCTCATTGGGCGCCTAAGAGTTTATAGCTGAGACACTGAAATATTGCAAGACGTGTTTTTACAAACTTTAACTGGCACATTCAAACCATTATGAGAATATTTGTGAATTACATTGTAACATTTTAAAAAGTCTTTTACACACAAAAAATTAAACAAAATTGGATCTTGTTGTGAAATTGACTACCTGATGTTTTAAATGCAGATGGTGGTCAATTATGTTGGTTTAAAGAGAGTTATTGATATCAAACCTTTTTATTAAATAGCAGAGATCATCATTATTTGCCCTTTTGCCAGAAAATTACAATAGTTTTTCTTAATATTCCTGTAAGCAACTAAAGTTCCTTTTCTAGATTTAGGAATGATAAATTATTCAGCTATAATTTTTATACTCATAGTACTACTTTATTTGGTTGATTTTCATAGTATTTTTAGCTGAAAAAACTATTGTATTCGCTCACTTTTAATACTAAATGTAATAAATAAAATGATAGTATTGTTAAAAAAAAGCACAGAAAAAAATAAAAACCCATTTACACACACTTTCCTATTTTAATGTTCTTATGTCATCTTTATCAGCTCAGGAAGTAGACCTCGAGTGGAGCCATGGACTGAAACAGGGTTTTCAGGGTTCTGGATGTTGGTGTATATTCTTACCTTTACGGAGAATTTCAGTGATGAAACCAATATGTTGCTGGCATCCTAGTTGGTAACTTAGTTTACCAGACTCATATGTGCCTTTGCTGGGATGGAGTTGGTTATGTTGCTGTCATTCTAGCAAGATGTATTGAATAAAGAGGTGGGCCGCACTGTGTGTAATGCGTGGATGACGTCCTTGTCCCGCAGTAGTTCGCATACACTCAGCTTCATGTCAACTTTTGCTTTCTTTACCGCTCTTCTACTTATCTCTGTGTAGAGCAGTATTTGGTTATATTTAATTATGCACGATGAAATGAGGATTAAAACCATATAGAATTGAAATTGGTTCTCTTTGAACACAATTTTTTCATGGATTATAAGGACACATATTTTGTGAAACTTTTAAATAAGGAAATTACATTTTTACCTTGTGAGGATTTTTTTTAATTTTTTGGTCAGGCGATTTTTGTAAGCAGAAAAATTGTTGTAAATCGAGCAGGCCTTAATTTTTGTTTCAAACATTTTTTCATAGGATGTTTAGTTTAAGCTCTTTTCGGATTTGTAATCAGACGCCAAGTGCCAGATAGGTAGCGGCATGTGACCAAAGCGCACCAGCTGCCACTGCCAGTATGTGCCGCTTATCCACAGCGAGTAGACATATTTGTGCGGTGTTGTTGTTACAGCGATATATACTATATGTATTGACTTCTTTTAAAGAGTAGTGTTTAATAATGGTATATTTTTATTTAGTTGAACACGGTGTAAGTTTTATGGACTGTTGTTTGTTATATATGACCTTTTCTGGACATTAGTACTGTATTGAAATAATGCCGAGGATGTGATGTGCTGTTGACGTGTGCATGAACAGTTAATGAAAAACCAAGAGGACTGATGGAGTAACATGTTTTATAATTCCTAGAAAGAAAATCTAGAAAACTGCAGATTGATAAATGCTAAAGACAAGACACATGGAATCCTGACACATCTTATGTTTGTTTTGACCATTTTGTGGAGACCGATTTTGTTTTTAATATTAAGGCTAAAATAATGTGTTCAAAGCAGAAAAAAATTACTAAACCTGACGCTGTCCCTTAAATAAGGCTTCTACCGGCAAAAGAATCCACGGTAAATACAGACAGGACGTGTAGGCAGGAAAAAAACCCAAGAATTTCTTATCTACTCAATACTCTTATTGAAAAAACCTAATTGGAAAGTGGAGGAATTGAAACAGAATGTCCTTCAAATCTACATACTTATATGCCTGGAGTAGATTATAAGGCAGAATATTTAAAACTAAAACAAGAGATGGAAAATCAAAATTGAAGAGAACAAAATAATGCAACGTTTACTAGAGGAAGAAAATAAGCTTTAAAAAGGGAGACAGTAATGTCACACAAGGGATAAAAACTCTTTTTAAAGACACTCTCTCATCAACTCAAATAGATTATATTCTAAATAAGAAAAAGAACATTCATGTACGGTCCAGTGAAGATATTACAAAAGTATTTAACATTAGGTACCTCAGTACAAGATGCTACACATATTCAGGAATGAAATGAAAATTCCTTTTCCATGCCTAACATCATTAAAAAATGGTCAGCAAAAATACACCTGAATATCGGAGTACTGTATAGTGGCCTTAACCTTATAAAAGTTGCGGGTGTATCAATGACTAGCATAAACAAATTTGTTGTACTACAGTATGATGAAATGAAAGTAATGCCATGTTAACGAGTATGACTGTCACTGATAAAGTTTTGGGTCTATTTGATCAAGTCCAAGTTATAATGGCAAGAGAGCCATCCAATGACGTTTTTTTTTTAATGTAACTAATTTAGAGACTTAATTTGGTAAACTCATAAACTAAGGATTGCCAAAATTTCGAGGGATATTCAAAAAGTCAGCCAAGAAAATACATGCAAACGCAAATACTGTTCCATTTGTCATTGATGACCTGTTTGTAGGGAGAAAGATTGCAATGCAAGTGGAGTATTTAAACAAACACAAAATGTTCAAAGATAAAACAAAAAATTAAAAGGTGACAGTTTAATTTATCAATTGCTAGAAAATATGCTAAAATAATTAGTAAAAGAAGTGAAAAACGACACAGCTAACCTTTCCACAGTATTCCAAGCACTAGACATAACATCAAAACAAAAAATATACAATATTGAATCAATCTAAAAACATTCTTACATTGTCAATAAAATAAATCTTTGATCTTGAAGTATGTTTTTGTATGTAACTTTTTTTTAGTTGTCTACCCCTCAGGCAATAGTGATTGTGGAGTTTCAACTAGACGAAGAAGGTTTTAATATCAAAATGCAACTTTTTATTTAGTGAAATCCAACTATGTCTAGCACACATAAAACAATAAATACTGTAATGTGAGAGACAGGGAAGGAAGGACTGGCTAGAGACAAACAAACTTCTCTCTTAATTTCTTATTGATTGATAATCTTACTCCTTTGTCCAGGAAACTCAACCTCTGCGATACTGGATGGAGTTGCGCTGTTAACACTCCTGCCTAGGGGAGAGGATTATAGTATCACTACCCCATACGCCCACTGCAAGGGTATTCTGATGGGTACACTCACCATGGAGTTGGGTGGCAAGGTCATCCTAGACTGCGAGAAGACAGGGTACAAGACTGAGATAGACTTCAAACTCAAGGTCCATCCTTTGCGACTTAACTAGAATTAACTAGAATATCACCAGGAAATTTAAATATTACTAGAGTTGGGTCGCATCTTTATTTTATCTACAAAACCCAAAACTTTAGTTTGAATTCAAATCTTGGGGAAAATGATGAACATAAGAGTAAATATAAATAGCAACTAAACGTTAACATTGATTATAACAAAATACATTCAGGTGTTAAATTAAGGTTGTATGGTGTGGTTGTTGAGTTTCTACTAAATACAAACATCTGAATGTCCCAAGTGTTTTGTGGACTTGTTTGCAGCCATTCCTTGGAGGTGTGGACCAAACCAACATGATCTCCGGGAGACTCAAGTTGGGCAAGGAGACCCTTGCGACCATTGAGGGTTACTGGGACGGAGCTGTCAATATCAAGGACAGGAGGACAGGGGTAATGATCGCAACAGCACTCTGTACCAGTGTCAGTAGGAGTTTGCTGTCTCCTGTGTATTATGTATCTTTCTGTTGTCCCAGGAAGAGCAGCTGCTATGGAAGCCCACGCCCGAGGTAAGGGCACAGCGACTCAAACGCTACACAGTCTCTATCGACCACCAGGGAGATTTTGAATCAGAGAACTTGTGGCAGCACGTGTCGGCGGCCATCTTAGGTGACGATCAGATCATGGCTACAGAGGAGAAGACAGTGCTGGAGGAGGCCCAGAGGGCGGCTGTCAAGGAGAGGAAGCTCAAGTGCCTTGAGTGGATCCCCAAACACTTTGAGCAGGTAACACACTGGCTGATCTTGCTGTGTGGTGTTGGACAGATTTCATTAGTGATGTCGTCTTGTCATCAGTGTTTGAAAACATGCACAGTCTAGTTTCCATAGAAAGCACACTTTAGAAAATACAAAATATACAAACATGTTTGACACATGACTTGATGTATGAATACATAAAAGTAGATCTAGAAACTACTCTAGCTGTATAATAACAGACTGTACAACATTTCACCCCTTGCAGGACCTTATCTCAGGACAGTGGGTGTACAAGCACGCAGACCTGCGCCCCTGGGACCCTCGAAATGATGTTTGCCAATACGAGTTCAACTACGTGATCCAAACCAAGACACGCCACCAGACACCCATGATTCGCACATCCAGCATCGTGAGTGTGGACCCCCCAGACCAGTCGAACACCCGCTCATCCATCTCACTGATCAAGTCAAGCAAACTGCAGCTTACTGGCAAGGGGCCCCGGGATAGCGAAAGCTCCTCCCCTGAGGTGGAGTTCCACAGCGACTCTAGTCAGTCCGAGGGGAACGCTGACAACGCTCAGCTCCACAGACGTCTCGTCACCGACCCTAGGTAGTGCTGGTTTTAGGAAGGATGTCAAACTATTCCTTGATTCATATTGGTATAAAAACAATAGATCTTTATCACACCTTATGAGAACTCGATTCTTAGCCAGTAGCGTAGCTAAAGGAGGGGGGTTCGCCCCGGGCAGCACTTTTGGTCTACTGCAATGAAATAATAGTTTTTTATTCTGCTGGGGTAGTGCAAGACTTTAGAGGCAATTTTATTATTTACTACTAAAAGAAATAAAATGTAGACCCTAATACATAACAAAACACATAAATTTCCACATCATTAAAATTCTTATAAATAAAACAATAAAACTCAACTTTTATAGATATATATATATATATATATATATCAACATGTGGTGGAAATTTAACCCTAAAATATTTAAGCATGAATCCAGTGTAGACTATGTTCGAGTTTTAACACAATGGAAGGAGTTGTAAATTAGAATCTGACATGGAGCCACAGTTGATAAAAAGGAACAACAACAAAATTAAAAACTAAGTGAAGCAGTGGACGGAAAGAATTTCATGATTGTTTAGTATGTTTAAATTCCTAGCTATACAGAATTTAGCCTTAAGGGATCATCGGGAAGTAATTTATTATGAGACTAATGCTGAATCTGAATCAACAGAATATAGAGGACTTTTTTAGAATTAGTTCAATTGTTGGTGATATGATCCAGTGCTACGTGAATATGTTCTAAGTATCAAACTGGGGACAAAGTTTGCTAAATCTTATGTGTCACCTACTATTCAGAACGAGTTTATAGAAATTTTGGGAGAAAAAGTAAGAAGCAAAGTTATCCAGCCAAGTACTTTTCTTTGATATTTGACAGCACTCCTTATATTTCTCATAAGGATCAAACGAGCTAAGTTTTGTGCTAAGTTATGATCAATGGAACTAAAGTGAAGGTAGTAGAATCATTTGTTGGTTTCATTGAAACAAAAGGTAAAACCGTCAAGAATATTTCAACTAATATTTTGCAAAAATTAGAAAGCGATGGAATTGGTATTTAAAATTGTAGTGGACAAGCATATGATAATTATGCTGTGGTGGCTGTTCAGCATACTGGCGTTCAAAGTTGTATCAAGGTACTTAATAGAAAAGCAGAATTTGTTGCATGTACAAATCACACGCTTAATTTGACATATTCATGCAGCTTCTGTTGCGAATTCTGCTACTTTTTTCCCCCTTGTGCCAATACAAGTTTAACCACATGATCCAAACCAAGACACCCCACCAGGCGCCCATGATGGCAGGTCATATGTTGGCGTGCTGCTTGGTACGTTACAATTGTTTCCTTTTCTGTGCTTTCTTGGCCTGTGGGAATCCGTCTAGGAATTAACAACAAACAGGGCTACTTCCGAACAAAAGGAGTGAACACACAACGATGTGTTATAAAACTCGAGCCTTTGAAAGAATTTTTAACTGAAAATAGGGATGAACTAGTTAACAATTCAATAGCGTATGCCAAATAAATTTGTGATGATCTTGGGATAGTCATGGAGTGTCACCGTCAATGTAGAAAGGAAAAAAACTGTTGGCTGGTGAAGAATCCCTAGATGATAAATTGGCATACAAAACTGATTTGAGAAGAGAAATGTTTTCTTCACTGTACAGATTGATCCAATAAATTACTCTTAGGATTTTTAAAAGATTCATCTTCTTGCTGAGAAAAATGCCTTTCTCATCCCAGTGAATCTTTTGAATGACAAATATCAGTGTCAACTAAATAATGATTATGATTACATTTATAAGGAAGAGTTCCTCGTTGAGATAAAAAAGACTTTAGTTGTATTGTTGTTGCTGCTGCTATGCAAGACGAAACCGAGACATGGAAAAAAGATCCCTTTAAACGTTTGCAGTTTATTCAAAAATACAGTCTTGGGAACTCTGTTCCAAATATTTTAATACTTGTACGAACTTTCCTCAAAATTTCTGATGGTGTTGCTGTCTGTGAACGGAGTTTTTCCAAATTAACATTGATCAAGAATTACAAGGTACACAATGAGTAGGCCATAATTTATTAGAACTGCAACTAACAGACGAAATAAACTTCAATAATATCTACAATATTTCTAACAGAAAAGCAAGAAAAATAACATTGTAAAATGTTGTAATTAAATTGTTCGCTTCAGAAATAAACAAGGTTTTTTTTCCCCTAAATGTCGTTTTGACTTTTTGTCGAAGTATGTTGTGTGTTGAGAGGGGTGGCAAACTTGGGGACTACCCCAGGCAGCACAAACTCTAGCTACACCACTGCTCTAAGCGCTCAAATCACAGTAAATTAAGTGAAAAGAGGAATAATCCAATACACATGTGGCATCTCCTCTAGAAATACCCATAAACACATTTAAACACAGTGTTTGTATTTTGCTGTTATTGCCTTTTTCAAAAATTGAAACTGAGAAGAAAATCACTGGCCTACGCCATTTTGAATTTGAATAATTGAATACACTGTTCAAAACTCTGTGGTAAATTGGGGTTGGAGTAAAATAAAGTTTATCTGACCTTTTATTAGTCTCGTGCATCTTGTTTGATCTTAGTAAAGTTGTTCTTGTGCCCTCCACTTCTTTCTCTCGCTGCTCTTTCAGGATTACTCTGATTTACATGTCTGTAGGTGAGATGTGACAATAATCTTTGTGTTTGTTTCAATGTCTAGTCATTTAGCCATTGGAACTCTACACCGTCAAATAATTCCCAAAGATAAAAGTTCTGACTTTCAAAATACAGAGTTGGGTAAATTGTAAATATTGAGATATATGTATCAAGAATCTTCTGACGTGTATGTTCATCATAGGATGTTGACTTATGTTGTTTGTGTCACTGCAGGATGTTGGAAAAGCTTGACGACCTTGAGAAGTGCCTGCAAGCGCAGACTGAAAAGTTGGACAAGTTGCAACGTGGCATGGAGCAGATGGCCAAGTTCCAGCGAGAGAGAGTGCAACCTTCTGTCGTGAGGTTTGGCGCCCCTTACGAGTCTGTTATGGTCGTGTTGGTAGTCTTGGCCCTGCAATACTTCCTCAGCTTTCTCTTTGCCAGACATTAAGTTACACGGATGTATAATAATAACTTAACTAGTGGTAATTGACTGATCCTTAATTAGTTGTACTGGTGGCCAAAAGGCACAGCGGTCAACAACTTTGTAGATTGAGTCATTTTGTTTGTTGTAAATATTGAATATTATAAATAAAAAAATACAATCAAGCTCACCTATAACCAAACAATTTGGCATAAATGTGTAGAAAACCACTTATCTTCTTTCATTTCTTATATTTTAGTTTTATAATATAGCTCAGAATGAACCTTTCATCTTCCTCGGTAATGTTTTACTTTGTCCTTTTCTTTCTCAAGATTACAATATCAACAAGCGGTGTTTCTTCTGAGGCATCTCTCACCCTTGAATAGTCATCAATAAGCTCATCATTTTTTTGTCCAGCTTATATTTCGCACTGTCCGCAAGATCCAGACCACTGACTCCAAACTGGTGGTTCTTGGTTATACTTATGCCTGTATTTTAGCAACACGTGCTTTTTTTTTATTTGTGCACCACTTACTACCTGTTTGATATACCCACATTCATTACTATTACTTATTTTAATTTAAAACCAAATTGGTTTTTAAATAATAATTACTTTGGTTTATTTGTGAGTAGGGATGGACAGGATCCAGAACCCTTGAGGAAAAGGTTGGGATTGTATTAATTCCCATCGGTCGGACAGGATTGACCCTTTCTCCCTGCAGACAATCTTGGCCTACACCTGGCAACATGAATACTCTGCAGACAAGCTTAGCCTACACCTGTGGCTCACAAACCCTTAATACACATTTACTGCTATGGGGAGTCTAGATTTTATTCCAATAAATGTAACAACTTTTTAATAACTCGCTATGCAACCTATTGTTTAATGTGAATGTAATGAGAAGGAAGCCTCATACTGTCCAGTTAATGTTCTTCACGTTTATGTTTGCTGAGATTAGCTTACAAATATATTTAGTTCCATTCCTTTATTTTATCATTTATATTGCTATATAGATATGCCTTCCATTCTAGTGTGAACAGCATCACTTGGTTGAGTGTGTCGTCTCTTTGATCGTAACAGATGTGTCCCAATCTTTGTAAAAACTGGGTCTGCTATGATATCAAGAACCCACAAGCATGAGAAACAACAAATGTTCATCTTTATTAAACTGTCTCAACTTTTTAATTCAACACTTGAGATGTCCCGAGTTGTAGAGTTCACACACGATTGGATGTGTGATGACACACTAAAGTGTGTGACACAGTTCCCCCCACCTCACATCCTAATACATCTGAAGCAACACCAAACACCATGTGCTGTGTTTTAACAAATTATAACACGTTATTGTGCGAAATGAGAATCGCATTACTATTTTAGTGAGGTTGAATGTTAGTATAAAGTAGGCATTCAGGCACTGAACCTGTTTGGATACCTAGGAATATGGACTAAACTTGTTATTACTTTCTTTCCTTATCAACAGCAAAAGTTGATTATTTATATAACCAAACTTTACATATTTTATAGATTTTGAACTCTAATAATAATTGATTCCATTGTTTAAAACAAATATTGTCTGTATGGTTGGTTTGATTGAGAAATATTTTTTAGTTTAGTTCCAAGAAAGTTTATTTTTTGTTAAGATTATGTTGTTTTTAAAACTAGTGTTGCAATAAATGTATATTTTATTTTAATACCAATATTGTCAAGTTATTGAAGTACCTGAGGTCGTTTGTTTTATTTTAGAATATCCATGTTTGTTGCGTCCTTGCCATTAATCTGAGAGGATATGAAACTATACCACTGTTAACTATTTACTATAAACACTTGAATATTTGTTTTGTATAAAATAATTAGTACAAGTCATTGTTGCTTAGAAAAACTACTTATTTTATTTGTTAAAGTTAAGTTTTTTTTGTGTCATGTAAAATGTATTTTGATAAAAAGCAAATGAGAATATATAGGACTATTTCCTTTGTAAATGTGGTTCTTTTTAATCCTGAAAAAGCTCCAATATTTTATTTGAAAAAATTATTTTAATAATTTTTAGAGCTAGTGCATTATTTATAAAAATTTGGCCTTTTTAGTTTTATGAGTGTTTTAACAACATCCCAAAACCTGATTCTACCACTGAACTGATGTGTATTTGCATTGTAACCAATTTGTTAACATTTTGGTCCTATTCATATACCCGATCCAATTTGGAATTGTTTTGATGAAATCCACATCCGAGAATTTGGTTTGTTAGGTAAAGCTATTCAGATTTTTTTTTAATGTGAAAAAATGAACCTATCCATCTGTACTCGGTTCAAAAGTTTTTATCTGCTATCCAAGATGGAAAGCTTCTTGCATGTAAATATAAATATGTCACTGGTTGTAGAACGGACATACTCATCCTTGAAAACAAATATTTGTTTGTGTGCAGGAAATACAAAATTTTCCTTTGTTTTTGGTGAGAAACGAACTAGAATTTGAAACTCTTTTCATGTCATCATAAATATGTTGTAAACCTTATGTTCAGATATTCTAGTTTTCATTAAATATTCACCCACTTGCTGTGTAAATCTGTTTTCAAATGAATCAAAAATTACACAAACTTTGAAGATAATCCAGAATTCTGGTAGAAAGAAACTTTTACAAAATACAAAAACATTTTATTTTGGTCAACTTTGATAACATGCAACTATATTATTGATAATATCACAAGTGACAGCTACAGATTACATCACTTGACCTATGAATATATGAAAGTAACTTCTCCAGCTGTTGTTCTTCCTATGAACATTGGACTGTTGATTGCTTGGGTGAACTTATTTACTGTACTGAAACAATTAATCTTGTAAATGATCCAGCGGCCATTTTGCCAAAGTATGGTGTTTTCAATGATGATATGGCTGTAGAAAGCTCCAGGGACTTGCAACAGAGAGCAGCTTGCTACGTTAATGTAATGGCCTTATCCTGCTCTTGCTTGGGAGCTCATTTATACTGTATTTTATAAGTTTATCATTATATACACGTGTTCTGCTACCACATGTACACATATCTCAATAAAGAGTAAAAACTAGTGTGACTTCTCTTTGAAAGTGTCAAAATAACATGTTTTATTCGATAAGAATGTTAACGGAGTGCATAGTGTGAACTTATTAGTGTTAAAGTGTCTTTTACTCAAAGAAAAGGTCATTACCTTGTTACACTTATAGCTAAGGTAGATATAAAAAATACTTCAATAAACTATTTATTCCAAAGGCCATGTTAATTAAACTGTATCTTTTGAAACTTGAAACTAACCTAATAGAGGTTTTGCCTGTGCTATTAAATCAAATATGATTATTTGGTTCAGATTTTATTATTGTCATGAATATTATGGAGAAACTATTTCTCACTGTAATTTTCCCCCCCTCTATTTTTAATCATAAAAACAATCGTAGACATTAATTCTAAAATAAAGAAAATTTGTTAGTTACACACAATATTTGGAAGACGGTACACAGGAACGGTGGATAGAAAACATGGAACAAACACAATATGGCTTTTATAATGAGAAGACCTCAGTTCACATTTTACACTACTGTCACTGAACAATCAGATAATGGTTGCCTCTCGATGAGTGTCTGTTGTTACCGCCCAATCTCCCAGCCTAGATTTCATTCTATCTGAACTCATTAGGAGGACATGGGAAACCAAAAAACACTAAATGAAAAGGATAAAGAATGTTAGGTCACTTAGGGACATGTAAAAGAAACAACTCAAAAGGACAAACACAGGAAATGTTTCCTTATCCTGGTATGTATTTTCCAACACACGTCAATATTTCGATGCTATTATAGCATCTTCCTCACTAAGTAGTAGTAGACTGAACAGGGTGTTGTCTTCAGTGATGCCAACTTGACTGGTATGGATGAAAAATTCTCTGAATGTTTCTCTATTACTCTGTGGAAGGTAGGTGGTGCTGGTGTAGCCTCTGGGTTGAAATTAGCGAATATTTAGGTTGGGTGGTTTTCTAGACTTTGTGATCCATTGATGTGCCAGTTCCCATCTTCTTAACTGAGACATATTACATAAGTGTCTTGTTAAATGATTTTAACACCTTGACAATGTAGCAGTCCTCAAAGTTGAGGTTATGAGTGGAAGCGTGTGCTGAAATGGGTTTTCTGGGTTCTTGATTTTTGTGTCATGGCGGTGTCCATTCATTCGTTTACGGAGAGTTTCAGTAGTGAGGCCAACATATTGTGCCGTACATTGTTGGCATTCTAGTTGGTAAATTAGGTTACTGGACTCACATGCGATTCCAATCTGACACAAGTGCATTCTATGTGAATAATAATATGCTAGGAAACAATACACACTTTAAATATCACTGTATATTTAAAATGTATGTACCAAGTAAGAATTGCAACAAATTCTTAAGGATTCCATTGTAAGTTGTTCTGTAAATCAACTTCCTATAAACTTTTTAAATTAGAAATATAAAAGAATTATTTTCATTTAAAAAATTGTTTATAAGCTTACATTATGTACACAATTTTGATGAATAAAATTGACTATAAATTATTTATATTTGTGTTCCAAAACAATGGTTTGGATTAAACAATTACATAATACAATAAACCATTGGGACAACTGAAAATACTGCACATAACACACAATACAAGGACCTTTAATATAATAACAACAAGCAGCGCAGTGATTGTGACATGTCACCTCTCGCCTAGTTAGTCACAACACTAGTTTTAAGTACCAATGATCACTATTCACTAGCAATGCAAGTAAGCAAAATGATAACCTTAGTGAAGAGTCATCCTCCTGCCAGCTGATGACAAACATTTCCTTCAGGCTGCATCAACTTCGCTGTAACTTCTTGCTCAATAGCCATAAGTGCCAGGCCACCAAGCCTTCCCCCTCCCCATCGTAATACAAAGGTAGGTCTTTAACGTCGTAGAGTTGAAAACGAGAATTCTGCACTTGCTGTGGCCATGACAAGACGATTTCAAATAGTTTTAAGATACCAGAAGCACTATCCCTAAGGTGGTGCTGAACAAACAGGCGGGCATTGGGATTGGTGAAGTTGAGATGTGCATAGTTCCTGTAAAAACGAAGTTGTGGAATTACACTTGTGCTCACTTTATAAAATTCCTGAATATCATGCTTGCAAATTAAATATTTCATCCAGGCCTCAATAATAAATATTAATTTTGCAATTTTCTTCTGAGGAAGATGGAATAAATTTTGTGCACATATCACAGTCACCATAGTAAAGTTGTTTAGGGACCTTTCTTTTTCTCTTGGGAGAAAGTCTTGCTACATTATAGCACCTGAAGATACATTTCTCACATAGCTCTTCAGTTTCATTCCAAATATGCTTGCATGTCCATGATGCTCTCGTCACCTCTCATTGCTGTCAAGTTAAATTATTTGTTTGTCTAAGTTGGGAGGCACCTCCCCAGCCCCAAGCCCTATGCCTATGTCTGCAATTGAGTTTCTTGCAAGGATGATAAGATAAAGATAAAAACAAATATTATGTATAAAACTGTATTTTTATAATATTTTCTCCCATTTATTTGAAATCAACCCTTAAACATAAATTATATTCTGAATTATTATTAAATCCATCCCAATGGCTAAATAATTTTATAGTAAAGGAAATTGATAGGACTAAAGAAAAAGGAAAAACAAACTACCAAGAGTAAATTTGATAATAAAAAAAAGCCCACCTAGAGAAAGATAAAAAGTGTGGGAAGAATTCAATGCACAAAAATGACATGATCTTCATTTCTTCTATCTTCTATAGTAGAAGTAGTCACAAACATTTTAACACAAATATAATAATATTTCGGTATTGTTGAAGAAAGAAGAGAGTACAAATAACACAAACAAAATTTGTACTTTCTTCTTTGTGTTTGATAAAAGTAACAATGGCGAAATATTATTCTATTTGTGTTAAAATGTGTGTTACTACTTTTACTATAGAAGACAGAAGAAAAGAAGATGTCACCTTTGTGCATTGGATTCTTCCCACATTTTTCCTCTCTCCCTATATGGGCTTTCTTCATCCAATTTACTCTTAGTAGTTTATTTTTTCTTTTTCTTTAGTTTTATCAATTTCATTTATTATAAAATTATTTAGCAATTGGGCCACCTCATTTTTAAACATTAAACTAAATCCATCCCATGATATAAGTCCATATTTTCGTATTTATTATTGCACTGACTCACTGAGTCATTCTATGAACACCCACATCTCAGAGTCTTACATTTTACTCTCTCTTTAAGTTGTTTGACTCAAGAAATAAACTTATTGATTGGTGGATGGAAAGAAAGGAAGTATGTTTTGGGTTGGAGACTACCAAAAAACAAGGTCAACACTTAGTTTTCAATTGCTATTAAAGACAGGTGTGGGATCAAGACCATATTATTTTTAATTAGCTTTATTTATTTGAGGTATTTAACGTGCACCTTCTGAATTGACTGATTATATCAGCATACAGGAATTTCTATGAGCAAGCGCAAAAGGACCTAACAATTATGCCAGTAAAGGTATTTTAACATACCTCCTAGGGTTATTTTACCTGCCACAGTTGAAATGGGACAGATGGCTTTACTTTCCCTCTAAGGGAAGTTGTGCTAAGGATTTTTATCCCTCCAGAAAGATTCGTTGAGCCCTGTTTGAACTCGAGAAGGGGCGAGCCTTTACTCCAATACCATCAAGGTACTTTGATATTAAAATGTTGTGAGTTGTCAGGCATGTGATCAACACATCATTAAGTTGTCAAATGTATGTTTGAGTCTAGTTTTTTCAAATATAAAATAAACATTTGTGTTCGCACGTGTTTAGTTTCAGAATATTTTAGCATGTAAAAGAAAATCATGTGTCTTTTAAATAAATGGTGACAATTTACACCAAGCTCAACATGAAAAGTTTACTTTTATTTAAATATCTAGGGCCGCTTTCTCCAAACCACAACTGATTGCAATTAAATTGATTTCATTTACCTCGTATCCATAGGTTAAATTTCAATTTGTATTATGAACAAAATTTGGATATTGGTTTAAACTTTGAAACATGTCATTGGCTGCCCTGTTTGTATTGCTCAGCAGGCAGTCAGCTGTTCTTGTTTTAACATAGCTGTTCTCACAATCAACTTGTGGGTTATAGAGGACAGTTGTTTATGAATTTATTATTCTAGTGTTATTAACAACAAGATAAGCGATGAACAACAGGTGTCAAAGAGAAGTAGAAATTTTAATAAATCAAAAATTAATTCTTTATTAAATCTTGTTAGGGGAAAAAAGTGTGGGATCGAATATAAAAAGACAGATGAAGTTACACAAAAGGGAAAGGACTCTAGGTATCAAAAGAGACATACTGGGCAAATGACAAGAATCATGTTTTGAACACAGGAGGAGGGCCAGGCCCTCGCCTGATTACTGAAACATTAACTGTCTGAACTGCAATGATTTTAAAATGTTGACTGACGTCTTGATATTCCAGGTTAAGATGCCGAGTCGTCTAAAGGTAATGTCGGGAATGCAAACACACACATAGTTTTGATTCTTTATTGAAAATACACCATTTGATACCGACTGATCATAAAGACATCTGATAGAACCTCTTTATCCCAGACACAGAGAAATAAACAAATATCCATCAAAAATATCAGTATTTCTTTCTACAACTTGAGTTTAGTTATTTTATCAAATATAAATGTTACTACATATGGCTACACTAATTGAAGTAGAGTGAAGAACTCGACTATACATTATAGTTTGATTGGAAGAGCCAACAACGCTCATAGTCTGGTGAAATCCAACTGGTGATAATATGTTAAACCTCATGTTGCACTTTTAAACAGTTTCCTCTTCTCGATGTTCTCCATCTCATTTAACAGCGACGTTACGTGATACCTCACCTGGTGGAACTTGGCGAGACTCACCTCAAACACTTCCTTGCGACCGTTGCTGAGTGTCATTTCCAGTAATAGGCAAGGTTCCAAAACACGTGACAACACGCTGTGGGAAGAACAACACTTTATTGACAGGGTTTGAACTCCCTCTGAGGTCAGAGTTGAACACACCAACTGAGGTGTTCATTCGTCAACATATTATATCGATGAGATATTGTGGACTGTTACAATATTTGTTTAGCTACCACTGGTTGTACTTCAAGATGGCGGATGTTTGTTAAATTTTTACATGTACAGCTAGAAGGGATAATTTCCCCCTAAGAGGTACACGACAGGCTAAAGCGCTTGGTATGTTCTAGAAACAGGTTTACACCAACATAAAGTTTGGGTGAATCTTTTTTATCAATGCATATTACTACCTGTTCAAGCTATAAGCATGTGTACCAAGAGGAAGGTTTAATTTAAAGGAAGTGTACCCACATTTGTAAGGAGGGAGTGTGGAAAACCACCCTCACCACGCAAGACCAGGGTTCCAACCCTGACCTACCTGACAAGTATAGATGAGCTTGACCTTTGGTCCATGCCATATATATCATACCTCGAGGAAATGGTTACGTCTATCCTCCATCTTAGTTTTTCCAATTTGAGATGGAAAGTGTTGGCACAATATCGTTGTTCGCCATTTACCAGAGTTATCAAATCTTTCCAGGTGACCTCTGGGAGTCTACAAAACAACGAAACAGTTTCATAATAAAAACTAGGCATGATTATATTATGTCCCAAGTCCACAAGAACCATACTATTATATTATGTCACAAGTACTGTACACAAGAAATACTTCACTATATGGGCTATATTTTAGAGCAATGGCTCTCGACCTTTTTTAATAGTCACAGTAGGAAAATGAAGATATTGTAAGAGCATAATTATTTTAAGGCTTATTCTGGCAGGAGGTTAACCCACGCTTGTACATTTCCTTGAAAGTCAAGAGTATTGGGTTGCCTTCATGTTGAGAACAGCGTATAGCTCATATAGCTTCATCCTTTTGACGAGCAAGCACAGTGCGACCTATGGATCTTCTGACTCGTGTGAATCGAGATCAGCATGTTTGTGTGTGAGAAGAACACACGTTGTTGAATGTTGGAAGCCATGCTGGATGCATGTGTGGTAGGGTTGCCATTAGAGAGATGACGAGATAACATGTGATCTGGCGGTTCACCCCTGCCGGAGGGTCGATCCTGGGTCTCTGGGTAGTTGTCGCGAGTCCCGTTATCGCGCGTGCTCCCTCGTCACGGGGATTACCTCATACTTATGTAGTAGTTAGCCTCTATCTGGAGTAATAAACATATCTTCTTGGACTAACTCGCTAGCCTCATTCCCCACGAACCATCCATCCCAACCTCTACCGCTCAGGGTCCATCCTAACCATGCAACCCCCTAGGGTGCTCTGGTAGTATAGGAGTTAGGATTGGCTACAGGGCACCCCAAATAAATAGGGATGTTATAATATTATGTTTTATGTTATTTAAGTTTTTAATTCTGAAAGTAAAAGAGAATAATATACAATTATTGTAAAAAAGAATAATATACAATTATAATAATAATTCCAAAGACTAATAATAGATTAATCTAGAGCCCATAATCTTTTGAAAGTTCACTAATTATTTTTTTGTTAATAATTATAATGTTTATACATTTTATTTTTACAAAAAGATCCAAATGTTTCAACCCCCTTTTAAAGAGTTTGCTGCACATCAGTTGAAAACAAGTGATTTAGACATTTAAGTTGGGGTTACAAGTGCTATGAATTTACTGACTAATGGGTGCTACCTATATTCCAGTGGTGTATTCTCTGGGTATGCTAGTCCTGTGCCGCATACCCAAAATGAGATGGACTAGTTTTTTGTTTAATTCAATGCTGTCTGTGTGAACTGTGTAAACATTAATGTTTAAATTGTTAATAAATACACATGTAACTGAATTATTCATTTTAAAACTAATATTGGTTCATATTCCAAGAATACTGTGTTTTAAGTAATTCTTCTTCCAAAAGGTTCTACTTAGTACAATAGGAAACCCATAGCTTGCTACTTGAAAAACGCAAGGCAAGCTAGGGAGGCTTTAATGACCTTGCCCAATGTCTAGGGAGTGGCAACACATTCCTTTCCGCTCGCCCATAAGTAATTGGCCAATGAGATCACTTTTTACACTCCAGGTCATGCTGTTCATGTGAAGCAAGCTAAGCATTGTGCCAACTATTGAAAAACGATTCAAGATCACAATGTTTATTTATTAAGCTAATTTAGTATATCGTAGTTTAAGTAAACTTACATAAAATATATATAAAATTAATTGTAAAATAATAGTATATGTAACAAGCATTAAATTATACACTAATTAAATACATTGAGTTATGTTAAGGTATTCTAGTCAAATGTATTATCATGTATTTAGCAAACACATTTAACCATTCTTTCAAATTCAGGCATTTCAGCACTGATAGAGTGGGGAAGGGGGTGGAGGAGTAAGGTGGGTGACGAGGCTATTTTAACCGTTGTTGACGATAATTCTTGTTTTTCTTTAGTAGAAATTATCGTGGAGTTTTAATAGTGTTCTTTTAGTTTTTGTTTTAAATTAACGACTTATTAGTAATTGTGATTTTATATAATTATACATCAAAGAATCCCAAAAGTCAGGAGTGTGACTTCACCATCTCAAGATGATTTAGAAGGAAAAGGTAAAATAAAAAATATTTTCACATAATTTACTTAATCAGTGGTGCACCCAGACATTTACTTTGAAGGTGGCATTCAATCAAGGCTGTAGCAAGAATGACATTTTGATAATGATAGAGCGAGTTTGTGGTTGCACAGCCTCCTAAGCCCTGAAGGCCGAGAATATTTATGAATATTAAATGCTTTTATAAATCATTTGGAGTAGTTTTATGGTAATTAAGAGATTTAAATAATGCAAATGGTATCGAAGCTATTATTTATGTGTTTTTTCAATAGTTAATTTTGTGTGTAACAGTAAACCGTTTTAATATTAGGCTTAAGTATGAAGCCTGGTCTTAAACTGTAGCATATACATTCAACACATCTTCAATGCTAAATATTTTAGTTATACTTAATATTATTTAAATTTCTATTAACAATATTTGTGGTGTTGGGGAGAGAC